>OZ038398.1:29021379-29266379 GCA_964036045.1 Eutreptiella sp. 'Long Island Sound 2002' | reverse complement strand
ACCTATTGCCATTCCTGCATCACTCGCTGACGGGTTGCCTGGGGAATCCGCCTGCGGCTGTGCAATGGGTCACTGTATTTGTTGACTCCACACAACACTCTGAGCCCAGTAGTGCTGAACACATCCTCCGTGCAACATTGCTGTGAGTTGTATGGTTCTGGTGTACTGTGCCTCAGCCACTGGTCGGTAATATGACATCTGTTTCCTCTGCGAAATATGCCCATGTGGGCGTCAGGGACGCTATTTTGGATTTTTCGGGAGCGACATTTGCTTGCATCGTGCCCCCTGTGGGACACAGCCAACTGGTGTGACATTGTTCCAGCATGAGCTGAAAAATGGCCTCTTGCTGTGTGTGCTATTGTTGCCGCCGTGTACCGTCCCTCAGGGGGCGCTTTAAGCGCAGTGCGCACACAGTGCGCGCGCAGTGCAACCATTTGGGCGTCTGGCCGTACTGGAGAGCCATGCTTTGAGATACTAGGGGCATCATTGTTGCCCCGTGGCGTAGGTTTTGATGCTTTTTCCACATAGGGGATATGGCATTTTTAGATTTTCGCCCGATTTCACCCATTTCCACCCTTTTTCACACTTTTTAGCTCATCTCCACCACATCCACTCTTTTCTAGGAGGGAGCGTTAGGCGCACGTAGGGCATGTTTTTTGGCTATTTCCGATCCCTACCCCTGTGGGATCCCTCAGAAGGCGGCGGTTATGAGGGGTGATGTGCCAACCTTCCGGTGCTATTGAGGAAACCGGGCCAATTATCCAATCCACACTTTGTTCCGGGGCCGCGGGGCCGCGCGCTCCCGCCCGTCAGATGGTTGTTCGAATTACACTGTGCCCGTGTCTTGAGGGCAGGGAGGATCCAGAGAACCAGCCAAACCGGGCCAATTATCCAATCCACGCTTTGTTCCGTGGCCCCTCGAGTTGGGGTTAGGGACTCACAATCCACCCTTTGTTGCGTGGCCCCTCGAGTTGGGGTTAGGGATGGTGGGTGATGATGGGGATGTATGTGCCTTTTGTTGCACCAAGTCTGCCCTTGAAAAGATGTGCATGGGTGACAAGTGTAGACTGCAATATTGTACGGATTGCATGGACACACACACACACATGTGACAATGTGACATTTCTTTAATTTTGCAACTGTGTCATGTTGTGCACACAAGTTGCATAGTCTCAATGTGTACTTAGTTGACAATGGAACAGAAAGACAGCCGTGTGTTGTTGAGGGTGGCGACCAATGCACTGTTGATGGCTTTTCCAGTTGTGCATGACGTGTGTTATGTGAAGGGAAGGTAATTTGCAACATTCTTGAGCTGGGGCAGTTTGGGTCACCTAATTCTAAGGGCGTTTCCAAGGGGTTTGCTTGGGGGCTCTTCGGGGGGAACATAGTCTCAAAGTAGTGCGCAGTGCATGCACGGTGCAAGGATTCCGCCTCAGCCATTGGTAGACAGTTCAATGTCTGCGATGTCAGTAATCTGGGCAACATATACAAATGTGGACATAAGGTTAGCGTTAGGCTGAGGTATATTTTTAATCTTGTGTTTCGGTGGCAGAACCAAGAAATAGGGCCTCTCCACATGCAACAAAGTATCATTACAGCAGAGCTACTGGGGGTTGTTAGACCTTCTGGAGGTTGTCAGGGGGAGCGTTAGTGCGCAAGGTGCGCGCAGGGCAACTTTTTAGGCTATTTCCAATCCCTACCCCTGTGGGACCCCTCTCATTTTGTCCCCACGGGTCTTAGCGCGCCAACCCAGCGGCCTATGGGTACCACATTTGCTTCCTCTACACTTTGGTGCATTTGAAGGGGTTAGTACAATCAAAAGCAACCTAAAGGCATGTCCTTGTAATCCAACGGCTGCCTCCGAACGGTGGAAATCACGGGCTCCGAGTACCAAGCTGCGGGAGTTGCGGTGACAAAAGGACCCCTGCGCATTCTGGCCCCGTGTACATCGACAACATGGCCCTAACCAAATATGCTGACAAACGACCCACACAGGAGTGCTCTTATTCCGACGTCCGCCACAAGGTGTGTGATCACACGCAACACAAGCAAGTCATCATGGAGTAATCATGGAGTAGATCCGTAGTCATCATCAAGAGTCTGAGGCCCGCAGTGCAAAGGAACATGAGCAAATCCGGCGCAATGGGGAGGTGGACTTGCTCGCCAAAATGGCCACACGGCTACCAGTCCCGGACTACGATCCCATCCGTCCAGAGGATATAGCAGTTTGTGGCAGTCGGTTCAATTTTGTGCACGGATGCCTTGTTGCTTCATTTGGTAGGCAAGAGGCAGCTGTTGGTCTATTTGGGGGCCTCAAACGGTAATGCTAAACTCGGGGACTCAATTTGGGGAAGTCAACATAAAAGTAGCGCTCACGGCGGGCGCAGGGCAAACACTCCTCCTCAGAGCACTGGAAATGCATTTGCAGTGCCCAGAAATAGCAATTTGTGCTGATACCCAGCATGTTCGGGGTGCATGGGGAGCAACACACGGGTGGAAGCGGCCTGGTTTCAAATATGCACCTCTGGTGGGGAAGATGTGCTGGTTTTGTTTGATGCATCCGATCAGGATGTTGGAAGGGTCAATGTAGTATCCCATGTCAACGTAATCATCAACGCACTGTGTAATGGTTTGGCCAGTCAAGTTTCCCTGGCCAACGCCATGTACTCGGCCAAGGAGGCTCCTCAGGGCAGGCCGCAAAGCACCCCACGGGTTTCATCAAAAACACAGGCTTGAACGGGGGCGTCTTGCACGTTGTGCGCGCACTATCCACAAAGTTTGTACAGAACCATACCAAAGCTGCATAGCCGCGCCTAGTACCGGTAACAATGAGCCTTGTTAGTGGGCAAACGTGTAGGTTTTGGGGAAATGTTTGATTCATAGCCTGAGTTCCAGTGACTTCGCTGCGACCGCAAAAAAACGCAAAAAAAAAAGAAGAATTGATTATTGCATTAAGCACCAGAAATCTGAAGAAATTGACTCAAAATTTACCGAATTTAATTCACTGTGTCTGCAATGGTGGCACGTTATGGTCAAGGCATGGCAAGGAGTAGCATGGTTGTGTCAAGGCATGGCAAGGCGCAATGCTCGTGTGCACACATTGATCTATCGTGCTTGCACATATGCTA
Source organism: Eutreptiella sp. 'Long Island Sound 2002' (assembly GCA_964036045.1). Taxonomy (NCBI): domain Eukaryota; phylum Euglenozoa; class Euglenophyceae; order Eutreptiales; family Eutreptiaceae; genus Eutreptiella; species Eutreptiella sp. 'Long Island Sound 2002'. The sequence continues at coordinate 29,263,251 of OZ038398.1, read as the reverse complement.
CAGGACTTCATACCCCCCCTCCTTTCTTAGAAACACTTTCTTCATGGATTTGAGTCTTGGCAATCGGGTGTTCTACACCCGCTCCAACGGCGTGCGAGTTCCTGCCAAGGTGGTTGGGATGGCGGGAGATGGGCTCATCCACTTGGAATACTACCAAGATGCACTACGGGTGGTACATCGCCAATACAAGATGGAGTCCATGTGTACTTAGTAGACAATGGAACAGAAAGACAGTTCTGTGTTCTTGAGGGTGGCGACCAATGCACTGTTCATGGCTTTTCCAGTAGTGCATGATGTGTGTTATGTGAAGGGAAGGTAGTTTGCAACTTTCTTGAGCTGGGGCAGTTTGGGTCACCTAATTCTAAGGGCGTTTCCAAGGGGTTTGCTTGGGGGCTCTTCGGGGGGAACATAGTCTAAAAGTAGCGCGCAGTGCGCGCGCAGTGCAAAGATTCCCCCTAATGATTTGTAGGTTCACTGCACAATTGTGACTATGCATCCGGATGGTAACGTTGATGCATCATATGTAGTGAAGAGATAGGCGGTGGTTAAGCAGCGTGTTCCCTGATTACCTTTGGTTTCGGTGAAGCCGTGGGGGGAGCGTTAGTGCGCCGGGCGCACGCCGGGCATCTTTTTTTATACGTGGCCCATGGTTGGCCTCTTAGGGGGCGCACTTAGTGCCGTGTAGCTATTTAGGCGTTTGGCTGTACTAGAGACCCATACTTTGAGATCCTCATTGTGACCCCTAGTGTAGGTTTTCACTGTTGATTATGTCCCCTTTGTTGGGGACCCCCGAGAATGCAGGGTGACGTAGCATTTCCGCCCTCTTTTGGGCCCCAACCTTCCGGTGCTATTGAGGAAACCCTTGTTTGTACTCAAACAATTGTTTGCCTTTTCATTCTCAGGCAGTTTTCTGTCCGTTTTTGTTTTTTTGTGGGGTGTGTCTGTGTGTGAGCACCAAGCAGGATGCGAGACTCGGACAACGGGGGAGCGGCGGACGTGCCGAGAATGGCGGCAGCCATGAGAGAGCAGGCGGAGGAGATCGAGCGCTTGAGGATGGAGCTGCAGCGGACCAGCATCAGACAGAAAGAGAGCATCCCGGAGCTGACGCCGGGAGCTTTGGACGAGTTCGTCCAAGAGGAACGGGTGGCGCAATGGATGCGCATGTGTGTGGGAGCCCTTAAAGAGTACCTCGAGCAAGCGACCCTCCCCGTGCAGCGTCCGCAGAATCATGAAGGGGCTAATGAGCAGGGGGCTGCCCCCCCCCCGAGATCATGTGTTGGTGTACCGGGTCTGGGAAGTCCTCTGCAAGTCGCACACGACGTACATGACGAGGTACAACACCAGAGCGGGCCAAGAGCCCAAGGGCAGATCGCCCTATGCCTCGCTGGAGGAGGCCAGGGGCGCCCTGGGGACCGACTTCCACTGGAAGAACGTGAGGTTCAAAGAGGTCGGAGGAGTTCTGAGTTGGCAGACACGCGCAGGGGAGTGGATCCCGGTGGAGTTGGAGCCGTCGGCCAATTGCAGACGGTGCACGCAGAAAGGGGCAGCCTTGCCGACACGACACTGGCATTTCCAGTGTCCCCATTGGAGCTGAACACCGCCCGTGGTGGGCGGACTTCCCGGGGATCCGCCCTACGAACCCACAGGAGCCGGTGATGGAGACCCGTCCCGCGTGGCGGGGGGGGGCAGCACGCTCCTTCCGCTGGATCTGGTCGCGTTGGTGCATGTTGGGGACCGAGGACGAGCCCAGCGGTCCCGATGCTTGTGCCGCCCGATCGTGGCGGGCTGGGACCCGCAGAGCGTATGCGCAGAAGCTGGCCAAGATCGCGGAGTTCCAGGAGGCCTCTGGAGAGGCGTCGTTGGCCGGGGTGCTGGCGGAGTTCTTGGCGGCCAGAGCGGAGGCAGGAGAGAGGCAGTCCACGTTGCGAGGGTATAATGCGGCAGTGCGGGCCGCTGAGGACCTCGGCTGGATCGGGCCGACGGTACAGCAGCTGCACAAGCGGATTGCCCAAGCTGCATCTAAATTGGGTCTGCAACCCTACCTGCCCCCAGAAGGTTTGTGCGTCCTCGTCGAGAGAGCTGAGGATCAGCCTGGTGCATTGCCTATGGCTTGCGTGGCGGTGCTTAGCTGGGTTCTTTGGCTACGGGTTGGCGAAGTGTCTTGGCTCCGCATGGGGGATGTATCAGTCCCCCTTTGGCTGCGGTTTTGGAACTCCAAAACTGGTGAGGAGGGCTGGCAGTCACGGCCCATCTCACCATGGGCGGATCGCTATCGAGAGGCCCTGCTTCGCTGGGCAGAGGCCAAGGGCATGCGGCCCGATGACCACTTGTTTCCGGGACGTGCGTGGCTGGAGCACAGGTTCCTGGAAGTCCTGGGCCCTACGCCTTGGAGGCACTGCCGCTGGCATGCTTTGCGTAGGGGTGGCAGCGCTGCGTGTTACGCTCGCCACCCCCAGATGCAGTTCTTCCTCTGGTGGGGCCAGTGGCGCAGTGTTGGTACCGCCCTGCGGTACGCGACAGCATTCCAGGACGCGGCGGTCGTGGGCCCTCTACGACTGCCTACGGAGCAAGGAGCGGGGGGGTCATCGAGGGTTCTCACCCATCTGGAGGTTTGAGCCCCCAATATGTTCCCAGCGGAGGCTAAGCCCCTTCCGGCGGCGGCACCCAGTCTGAGTTACATGATTTGTCCTGTGTTGGTGCAGTGTGTTCCTACCCCCTTGGCAAACTTGGATAATCTCTAAATACATGCATTGTTGTGTGGCCCCTTGAGTTGGGGTTAGGGACTCTCAATCCACGCTTTGTTGCGTGGCCCCTTGAGTTGGGGTTAGGGACTCATGATCCACCCTTCGTTCTGTGGCCCCTACAGTTGGGGTGAGGGACTCCCAATACACCCTTTGTTGCGTGGCCCCTTGAGTTGTGGTTAGGGACTGGCAATCCACGCTTTGTGGCGTGGCCCCTCGAGTTGGGGTTAGAGAATCTCACTCCACGCTTTGTTGCGTGGCCCCTTACCATTCATTGCGAGAAAGAATGCCACTTTGACAGCCCGCTAACAATGTTGTTGTGGCAAGCACAAGTGGTATAGGGCACGCATTGAGCAGCTGTTTCCTCGGTTATGGCATTAGGGTTTGGTTAGGAACGTCTGGTGTGGCGGCCCCAATGAGTTGCACCATTTCGTCCGTATTTTGTGTCATTTTATACAATTTTGCATTCGGAGGCAAGTCCGTCACTCCCCGCTACGGACCATGGTAGCATGTCCCGCACACACACACACACACACACACACACACACACACACACACACACACACACACACACACTACCATTGCAAGGGAGGGCCACGGTTCTGCGCCTGGCGCTGTGCACACTTTAGAGACTGGTCAAATCGGGCTCACTCCACCCAGCCAAAGTCATAACACGCGCCACGTCGTTAGTGCCGCTGGGTGGGCCGCATGTGGCAGGCCTCAATCGCCGTCTATATTTTGCATGCCGTGACACCATGCACAAGCGCGTCCAACTCTAGGCTTCCTATTGCGAGTCGACTTGGGCGCTTCGCACGCACACGCGCATGAATGCTCGCAGACCTTACGACTATCGTCACAGAAAAACGGAGCAAGAAGTCAAGGAGGTGCGCCTACAGCGTGCACTTACAGGCCTAAACACTGGGCTTATGCCCCCATCTTCCCTCTCCGCGAAGGGGGGGGCGGGCGCAACCAATTTTGCAGAGGATTTTTACTCGGTTTTCGGGGGAGGCAAAGCTGCCCAAGCCCCGTACACAGACACGCGCAGGAGAGCGCCGCAACCGACGGCCCCGGCCACGTGTGTCGTGGCCCCCTCTCCCATGACTTCATCACACGCATGCCCAGCCCACAAACTACCGGCGTGCGTTACGTGTAAACGGCTCCACCTGTCGGCGACCGTGTGCTGTGCCAAAGGCCACCATGCACTAGGGTATGTTGACCGCAGACCGCTGTCCAAGGTCTGCCTAGCGCACGGACAGCCCACGTGCCCACGCTGTACCCTGATGCAGCGGGGTGTACGACACTGCTGCCAACGTGGTCATACCCCCCCCCCCTTGTACAAGCTGCGCCAATGTACGGAATTATTACGGTCCCTACGCCCACTGTAGCTTGGACAAGGGCGTAGCTTGCGCGAAACACATACAACTAACGACAGAGACGTGCGCGCGCATGGTAGGGGTGCACCTTGACCTCTGCCCACGTTTCCAAGTGTATGCAAACACAAACCTGCCTTGGGAACATGAAAATTTCAGGTTCACACCCATGTTGGCACAAGCAATGAAGAATGCGAAGCCTACAAATGTTCGGCTTGGAAACCCTTCTTGCGATCATACACCATGCGGAACGGGTGCACATGCTCACCACTTGAAGATGCCTTTGGCTGAGGCTTAGGGGCTGGTTTGGGCTCGGACAACTTCAAATTCTTGGGAATGAATTTGCCTTGCATATGGCATGTTGCATGTGACCATGGCTCCATGTAATTGGCAAATGTGACGACAAACCCATGTCATATGTGGCTGCACTTCATTTCGTACGTAATTAAAATTACGTACACAATTACTACAGTCCCTACGCCTACTGTAGCTTGGACAAGGGCGTAGCTTATACAAGGGGGGGGGGGGGTAAGAAGGTTAACACCCCGCACAAAGGTTTGGGCAAAAGGGCAGCGCCTGCCCCGGCAGGTTCCAACAAACGACCCCGGCTGCAGTTTGCGGCCCGAGCACACCCGCGGATGCAACTACGCTCACCTCACTTACCACCAACACCGCCAGCCCCCAAGCGACGGAGAACCAAATCCCCGATCCCCCCCTCCCCCCCGGCCCCACGGCCGCAGGGGATGCAGGTGGATGATGGCGACATGGCAGTGGTGGGGGCCCTGTTTTTCATGGGACACGGGCGCGCGTCATCGGAGGTTACTTAAGCCCACCACACCACAGAGGTTCTGACTCCGTGGATAAACGCAAACACGAGCATATGCACGGCCCCGCCCACGTGCCGGGTTAAATATGCCGATTGCACCACCGCCACATATGGGTCTCCCTCGTCATTAAAAGCCATCAACCCTCGTTAATAGTACACGCTAACCCGCTAACCCCTAACCCTCCCATCGCAAGAGCGCCCAGGACATTAAAAGCCATCAACCCTCATTAATAGTACACGCTCTTTTTCTGGCGCCTTGACCGTGGTTGGGCGCTTACCCACAAAATGCCAGAACCGGCGGTCTCTCGGCGTTGAGGGCTACCCACGGCCCCCTGCCAGGGCCGAGACCCGCGCCCTCACGTCGCGGGCGGCCGCGGCTTCCGCGGCAAGTACTCCGATGGGGGACCAGACCGCGGCCCTCACCGCGGCCCTCACCGAGGCCATCGTCGCGGCGTTGCAGCCACTGCTACAGCGCACCCCGTGGGGGGACCCCCTCATAGCGGAGGACTCCGACCAGGGGGGTTGGATACGCGATGGAGCCCAGTACTATGGGGAGGAGTACTTCTGGCTGCCCCCAGGGCAGACTCCGCGACAGTGGCGAGAAGTACATCGTCAAATGCGCGAGCAGCAGCAGCTTCACGCGAAGGAGGTCCAGCCCCAGCCCGAGCCCGACGAGGGTGCCGCGGCAGCAACGGCGGCGGCGGCAGTGCTGGCGGCGGCAACGTTGGCAGCCAAGGCGGAGCTGGCTATTCAGCAAGCGGTCGAGGACGAGGAGGCTATTGTGCACATCGCGCGTGCCGGGGCCCAGCCAGGGCGAGCGGCCGCCACGGCGGAGTGGCCGGAGCTGCCGGCAACATACGTACCCCCGCCCACGACGCCCTCCCGGGGCGAGCCGGGCCGGAGGGCACAGGGGCGAGCCCGCGCCAGGGCGCGTCGAGCGGTCGCGTCGTTGGCAGCGGCGTCCACGGCGGCAGCAACCGCGGCAGCAGTGGCAGCGGCAGCGGCCATCGTCGTGTCGGTCTCGGACACGACACCGGAGGCGGCATCGGCAGCCGACGCTGCCCTGGACCACGAGGAGTCGACGGCGGCAGCGCACAGCGGTCTGGGCCTCATCGAGCAGGGGGCCATGGTATGTCTGCAGCGCACTGACCCCCTAGGCCTGTGGGGCCCAGTGGGGGCATGGGCGGATGAGCCCTGCCCCCTGTATGGCAAGCTGGAGGTGCAGGCGGCGTCCCCCAACGCCCAGGACGCCATCTGTGACTTTTTGGGCAGCCCGCAGGCTGCCAATGGTGTCTGTGGCGCTACCGGTGCGCCTGGGGCTGGAGGGGACGCATCCCCCAGGGCCCAGGACGCCATCTGTGCCTTTTCGGGCAGCCTGCAGGCTGCCAATGGCGCTGTCTGTGGCGCTACCGGGGCGCCTGGGGCTGGTGGGGACGCATCCCCCAGCGCCCAGGATGCCACCTGTGACTTTTCGGGCAGCCTGCAGGCTGCCAATGGCGCTGCCTGTGGCGCTACCAGGGCGCCTGGGGCTGGTGGGGACGCATCCCCCAGCGCCCAGGACGCCATCTGTGCCTTTTCGGGCAGCCCGCAGGCTGCCAATGGCGCTGTCTGTGGCGCTACCGGTGCGCCTCGGGCTGGAGGGGACGCATCCCCCAGGGCCCAGGACGCCATCTGTGCCTTTTCGGGCAGCCAGCAGGCTGCCAATGGCGCTGTCTGTGGCGCTACCGGTGCGCCTGGGGCTGGTGGGGACGCATCCCCCAGCGCCCAGGATGCCACCTGTGACTTTTCGGGCAGCCTGCAGGCTGCCAATGGCGCTGCCTGTGGCGCTACCAGGGCGCCTGGGGCTGTTGGGGACGCATCCCCCAGCGCCCAGGACGCCATCTGTGCCTTTTCGGGCAGCCCGCAGGCTGCCAATGGCGCTGCCTGTGGCGCTACCGGTGCGCCTGGGGCTGGAGGGGACGCATCCCCCAGCGCCCAGGACGCCATCTGTGCCTTTTCGGGCAGCCTGCAGGCTGCCAATGGCGCAGTGTGTGGCGCTACCGGGGCGCCTGGGGCTGGTGGGGACGCATCCCCCAGCGCCCAGGACGCCATCTGTGCCTTTTCGGGCAGCCTGCAGGCTGCCAATGGCGCTGTCTGTGGCGCTACCGGGGTGCCTGGGGCTGGTGGGGACGCATCCCCCAGCGCCCAGGACGCCACCTGCGACTTTTCGGGCAGCCTGCAGGCTGCCAATGGCGCTGTCTGTGGCGCAACCAAGGCGCCTGGGGCTGGAGGGGAAGCATCCCCCGGCGCCCAGGACGCCATCTGTGCCTTTTCGGGCAGCCCGCAGGCTGCCAATGGCGCTGCCTGTGGCGCTACCGGTGCGCCTGGGGCTGGTGGGGACGCATCCCCCAGCGCCCAGGGCGCCATCTGTGCGGACCCCCCGGCCCTTACCCACTTATCTGGGTTCCCTGGGGGGAGGGGGGTGGAGGTGGTCAGGGCCAGCCCCCCCCCCTGCCTTGCGTTGACCCAATGCCCTGGGGCATCAGGGGGCTGCATTGTTTTTGAGGAAGTCTTTCAGGGAGGGGGGAGGCAGCAGGAGATGCTAGAGGATGAGGTGTGCACCCGCGCGTGCATAGAGGAGCTCCAGGTGGCGACGCTGGAGCTCCTGATGGGTAGTTTTCGGGAGGGGGGGCTGCGCCTTTCTGCCCCCCCCTCCCCCATCAATTTATGCCCTGACCCGCCCCAGGGCCGCCTGCCCAGTGCGGCGCCCTGGGGGTCAGATTCTGTTTCATCTGGCGGGGGATGGGGCCTCACCCCCCCCCTCCACTGCCCTCGCCCCAGCCTCCTGCCCCCCAGACCACGGGGCCAGGGGAGGGGGGGCGTGGCGGCTCTGCCACCATCTTTGAGAGGGCCATTGGCCCAGCCCACCAGCGGTGGGAACGGAGGGGCCCTGCCGGTTGCCAGAGCCGCCGGCCTCCCCGTGAGTGGTGGGGCCCGGCTGGCTTTCGTTTCTGCTAGCCCAGTGATGCCACGGGCTGGGGAACCCCCCCCGTGCGATCCGAGCCCGCGCTCAGAGCACAAGGTGCGTACATGGGGGGAGGGGGATCACAATCACCCCCTCCCACAGGTGCATCCAGCAGCTCCAGCGCTGGAGCTGGGGCAGTCGGTTTCCGCAACCGCCAGCCCGGAGGAGGTTCATGTGGGGACGTCGGCTTCAACCGCCGCCGGCCCTGCGAAAGAGGCGTGGGGGGTGGGGATTCCGGATCGCCCCCTCCCCCCTTCGTGGCCGCAGGCAGCGGCACGGGCGGTTCTGGGGCACAGCCCAGGAGGGGGGCATGCCCCCCTAGCAGGAGGCAAGGAGGCGCCGGCTCCGGCGCATCAGGGGGGCAGCAGGGTGCCGGTGATGGTGCACGGGAGAGCCTCAAGTGAGGTGACTTAAGTCAAGGGCGGACGTCCTTCCGCCGCGCCGCGACATACCGGGGGGCCGGGGGTGGGATAGGGCAGGCTTCAGGCAGGCTCTAACCCGCTAACCCCTAACCCTCCCGTCGCAAGAGCGGCCAGGACATTAAAAGCCATCAACCCTCATTAATAGTACAGTGCACACACACACACACACACACACACACACACACACACACTGTGTGTGTGATGGGGACTGCACCGGCTGTTGGACTTTGAAACGCCAAAGGGCTGTGCACCAAATGGAGTTGTGGGCGCTCAACGTGGTCATGGCGCTCAAAACAACAGACATGGAGGCCGCAGCCTGGTTTGGCAATACACAGCAAAAAGAAGTAACACACTCGGCTGATATGTTGGAGCCGGATTAAACACTAGATAGGCTGCTAAGGACACTGTACTTGGACCAACGAACCATCCTTGGTCTGCATGCAGGGCCAAAGGAGGGAGCGAAATCAACGGCCTCAAAAGGTGCCAAAATGTTTCCGAAGGCATGAACTAATTGCATGAAGAATCACCCCCGCGTCTGGGCAATTGGCAAAAGTGGTACACATACACACACACACACACACACACACACACACACACACACACACACAGTCGAGAACTAGAGAACTCCATTGATCTGCCACAGGCATGAACTGAGCGAGGTTTGCACCACCTCAGAGGGGGGCGATTGGCAAATTGGGACACACACAAACACACACACACACACACACAGGTGTTTTGTTTGGTGCCTGCCAGCTGGTGACACTGCATACCCAACCGAAAGCCAAACAGGCGCGATCCTCGGTGACTCTGTCATCACACGGGCTGCTTCTGCCTCCCCCTAGGCTGGTGAAAACCCTGCTTGGCACGACCCCACGGGTCATACAAAATGTCGGGACTTACCCATGAAATTTTGGAAGCGCTACGTAAACCAGTGCTCCTGGAAGCTCTGGCCGCAGCCATCGCACCACTTCTCAGTGGGAAGAAGGATCTACCGCCGCCGGCGAAAACGACTACTGCACGGGAAGAGGAACTCCTTGGCGTCATCCGGGAGCTACGTGGCACGATCCGCGAGTTGCGCGCAGCACTACAAGCGGCAGGGGGTAAATCGGTGCCCCCAAAGGAGCAGACCGTGGTGGACGAGCAACAGTCCCCCTATCGCGCGGCCCTCACTCGGAGGATGAAAACACAGAGCCGTCTTGTCGTACAGGATGTCCCAGACCTGGGAGAACCACTGCAGCCAACAGCCACTGCGGTGCATGAAATTGAGGGCAAACACGGCTTCACTGCGGTCCAAGGATGCCGCATTTACCAGGGAGAGCACAAGACTGCACTCAAGTCTTTGCAACAGATAGGTGCAAACAAGCCTGTCCATGATTGGAAGGTCACAGAGGCCACCGCAAAGGCCTTCGAACACGTTTTGCTTGTGGGGCAACCGCTGGCGGAAGCGCACGCAATAGCAGCACAGGCCTTAACAAAATATGACAGCATCCAGAGCGTCAGCGCACACGTGCTAGCGACAAACTGCAGACGGGGAGTGCCCAGACAGGTGGAACTATCGTGGCAGGCCGCGTGCCGCCGCATGCGCAAAACGGCGCTGGCCTTTCGTGAGGACCTGCTGCTTCATGAATTTGTGGCCAGTGCCCATGACCCCTCCCTCCCACTCATACGCCCCCTGCAAACGCTGGTAGACTGCATGTCGCTGTATGACAGCCTATGCGCACTAGGGAAGAGATATGCCCGCTATGAAGAGCGCACGCGCATTGATAAATGGAAATCCAAAATGGACCAAGCCTGGCTGGACAGGCCAAAGGAGGTTTATCAGTGGATACAGAACGAGTACCAACCTCCTCTGGTTATGCTCCTGGACCCAGACACAAGCCAACCAACGGCGAACATCCCCCGCATGGATGAAATTCTTCATGCCTCTTGGGACCAGGTTATGCGAAAATATGCAGACACCCCAGAGCCAGACGTGCACGCTTTTGCACAGAAGTATGATAAGTTTCTGATAAAGGGAGTGCAGATGCAGTCCACCCCTATCACAGGGTCCCGGCTCGCGAAACGCCTTAGAAAGATGGGTGTTCACACAGCCACTGGCCTGGATGGCCGGTGTGTTTCGGATCGTTTACTGCTGCCCACCTGTCTGCTAGACATGCTGTCAGAAATTCTGTTTCTAGTTGAGGCAACAGGAACCTGGCCCAGGGTCCTGGCGAGGGGATACGTCTCGCTGATCCCGAAAGGGGAAGGGATGATGCCGATGCAGGAGCGCCCACTGTCCGTACTGTCCCAGATCTATAGGGTCTGGGCAGGGATCAGGTTAGAGGAGTGCATGGTGTGGCAGGAACTGTGGATCCACCCGCACGCTTACGGTTTTCGCAAGAAGCGCGGTGCCACTGATGCGGCCGCCTTTGTCTCCATGCTCATTGAGCTACACAAACTGATGAAAACAGTTTTGCACGGTTTTGGATTAGACTACATAAAATGCTTTGATTTGATCCCACAGTCCATTGTACTGCATATTGCACTGACGCAGGGGATGGATTTGGGCACACACAGGGCCCTTTCTGGCATGTATCGCACCCTCACAAGGTGCTTTAAAATAATGGGATGTTTGGCCAGTTTTTTCGATGCCACCAATGGCATCCTCCAGGGCTGCCCATTGAGTGTGATACTCATCAACCTCCTGACCTCGGTCTGGAAACGGGTGCTGGATGCGCAGCAACAGGGCATCAAAGTCGCGGTACAGGCCCTCCCCCCAGCGATCAGCCAGCGCAGGCCCTGCAATTCATCCTAACTGCCCTTGGGTATGCGGATGATACTTATGGGTTTGCAGCCGGAAGCAATACCCTCACCCCCCTGCTAGACTGCACCACTGACTGGCTTGAGGACACGGGTCAAGGGGTGAACGCGAAGAAATTTGTCGGCTTTTCGTCTGACGCCCGTCACCCAGTGAAGGCAGCACTACAGGGGGTGCCCTTCCCTATCTCTTCTGAGTTTAAGTCCCTGGGCGCGGGGGTCCGCACCACGGACGCGACTTGTTCGGGACCGCTCATCAAGAAAAGGATTTCCAGAGCCTGCAGCCTCCTGGATAGGGTGTTTGGTGCTCAGGGCAATTTTGAAAGGAGATGCGACATCATCTCCACAATGATCACGGCCACTGGCCTGCACGCAGCAGAAATAGTGCCACTTCAGCCCAAAGACCTCCTGCCCTTCGCGACTAAGGTCATGCAGACCATTTGGGGACGGTCACGGCCCGGCAGGGCCGAAGAAATCTTTTTCACCTTGCTGTGCAAAGGACACCGGATTGCACCTACCTTGGTACTTAAGTATCATCACATCCTGTGGTTATCCCAGCTGTGTCGCACCAGGGGTGCTGGACAGATCACAGCCCAAGCCATTTGGGAGATGACAACATTTCACAAAGGCTCCGGCCCATACGGCCGAGCCATCTCCACAGCACAGGAGTGTGGCTGGGTCGCTACGCAGGGATGGTGGGGATGGAAAGTGCCTGGGCGCCAGGAACCCCTCCTCCTATACGGGGATAAAAACACTATCAAGCACGAGGTGCGTGAACAGCTGCGCTCGCAAATGCTGGACAGCCTGGTTCAGAGGCGTCCCCGCCTTTTCGCGGGGGCTCATTACACCACATGCCGGCGCCTGGTCCAGCCCAGCATAGCGTCATTTGCCACAGAGTTACAGCGCATCGGGGCATCCTATCAGGAGCAACCTGGACAGCCCTCCAGGCCTATCAACGTGGCATGAGAGCCACATCCACGTGCCCGTACTGTGGCAATGCTCCGGAAAACGAGGAGCACATTTTTTGGCAGTGTTCAGCCTGGAGTACGGTGCCGGACACCCACCTGCCGGGCATCAGGACGGCGGCAGCACAGATCACAGGCCTTCCCCTCATGGACCAGTCGCCCCCATGTTTACGACTTTGTGGATTGGCCCCAGAGCTAGACACAGACAGCGTCAAGTCAGGGACAGCGCTCGCATTCATGACAGCTCTGCACAATATGTTAGTAGCCGTTTTGCAGGCCCGCAAGTTACGAGACACACAATCCCCCATTCTTTTCATGGGGTCGAGCCTCTCACAGCAGCTTCGGCAATACCCGTACCACCAACTGGTGGGACCCCTCCCCCAGACCGAAAGACAAAGGGTTACTTCTTCTGCGTACCCCTAAGAAGGTGGAATGGCAGTGGGAAATGCCCTTTTTGGCGGACCTGCTATGCTGGCTGAGGGAACTGCACTGGGCCCCTGAACCAGGCACAGTGACGTTCTTGGAACTCGCACTGGAATTTGCGCAACGCACCCTCCCACACGCTCCACAGGCAAAATTTAAGGGCACCACCCTTTCACTGCAAGAGAGAGGCCGGGTATTACGACTGGCAATGGCAAATGCGCAGCACCTGGTCACCAAAGGCCATTTGCATCCAGCGTGTGTGGTCACACGCTGCAGCTCTTTAGTTCCTTTGGGGGGGCCGGCACTCTGCGGCCCGAACTGTCGCCCCTATTTCACCTGCCGCAGTGCCATGAACATGCACGTTCAGCAGTTAGCGGCATACTGTGAGCGCACGTGGGCCACCAAGGTTGGTCTCAACAGAATACACAAACTGCGCCCGTACACACATAGGCCACGCAGAACAGCGCAGGAAGTGGAGGAGCATCGGCTACAGCGTGCACTCCGGGGGAATCTGCAGTTGGGGCTGGCTCCGTCCTCGGAGCAGACCAATTTTGCCAAAGGGGGGGGGGGGGCTGCTCCTCCTTTGCAGTTGATTTCTTCCCTGTGATAGGGGATGGGAAGCTCCCACAGCGCCCCTACACCGGGACACGCAGGCGCGCAAACACACACAGGGCGCCACCACCGGCGCCGCCGGCTGATCCGTCAAACTGTGCACGACCTGCAAGAGACTTCGGCGCACAGCTGAAGCATGCTGTGCGCTGGGACATCACGCTGATGACCACATAGCACGCAGACCGCAACTGCAACTGTGCCCACTGCATGGCCTGCCACCGTGCCCGAGGTGCACACTCAAGCAAAGGGGAGTGCGCCACTGCTGTCAGCGGGGACACCATAAAGTGTGCACCGCAGTGCCTGCGCGCCGGAAGCGCCCACTTGCTGCACATGCACAACTGCCCCACAAACGACCACGCCTACAAGGGCCTGCACGTATCTCTACGGGTCTGCTGAGGTCCCCACACCAACCCCCCACCCCTCCAGCCCCCAAACGCAGGAGGCCGAAAACGCCCCCCCCTCCGTCCCCACCAGCCCCAGTTCCACGGCGGCTGGAGGAGACCGTGGCCGAGGATGTCGCCCGCCCGCTTTTCGTGACGAGGCACGGGAGAGCGAACACTCTGGATACCTAGCCAGCAAAATACAAAGGTTCTGATTCCGCAGAAGGGAGGGAAACAACGTCACAAAGAGGCCTCAGCAGACCTAAGCCAAATGAGGCGCCCAGCCCAACGCTGCACAAGGATCCACCTCTAAAAGTACAGATCACACACACACACACACACACACACACAAAGTGAGCACGCCCCCCCCCCCCTAGAGAGGGATATTTAGTGCACTGGCTGGGTGGGCAGTCAGACAACTCAATGGGAACATCCGCATCACCAGCCTGTACACATGCCGATACATTGGGGGACGACCAGCCGTCTAGGCCAGTAGCAAAGGGCCTGTTGCTCGACTTCTAGGAGGCGGAATCAGTCCCGGACTTCTTGCTGGACGATGTGAAAGTGCATGCCTGGGTAGATGGGTCACAAGTACGAAGGCAAGCGGGGTACGGCGTGTACTTTCCGCATGGCGAATGCCCCAATGTCACCCGACCAGCTGTGGGGTCGCAAACTAATAACAGGGCCGAGGTGTCAGCCGTAAGAGCAGCGATGAGCGCGATGCGCGGTGACCAAGAGCTGTGCATGTAGAGTGAGTCCAAATGGTGTTTGGACATTTTTGATAATTTAGAGATGTACAAGATAAGGGGGTGGATGTCCCACGAAGAAGCGAGTGCGGCACCATGAGGAATGTGAGGACGTATTATCAATGATACGGAGCACATTCGCGTCAATGACGCTGACGCATCTAAATCCACACAATAAACGTGTGTACAATGACACCGCCGATGAGCTTGCGAAGGCGGGGGGCTGCAGAGTCCACAGTGCACCGACCGGTACCGCCTAGGGAGGCGCCAAACGGTGGCCCCCGGGGCAGGGGTCCGAAGAAGACTAGAGGACAGGGGGTGAAGCGACGGGTGTCGGAGCAGGTCTCAGACGAGAGTACAGACAGTGATAGGTCTATAGTAATCAACCATAGACGGCGGCGAATGCAGAATGCACCGGACTCGGAGCCAGATTAGATCGCAGACAGGGCGCCGAGGACGAGTGTGCAGTACTGACCTCTGGAACTAGTCTCAGTCTACAACGAACACGAGTCCATTGCACTCTCAAGAAGTGCCCCCGGCACGAACAAGGCGTGGATTGAATAACACCCATGGCGGGGCAATTGGCATTTGGCACACCCACAAGAGGAGGAGTAGGAATTGCCGCCGATTGATCGATGGTGCCCTCAACATCCGCATGGTGTGCATGGCCGTGAGGGGCTACGAGTTGCAGTTGTCCGTGTGGAGGGTGGTGGTGACCGGGGACCCGGATGGAGGGACCCTTGGGAAATTCAGTTAACGGTATGTGCCATGCATTTGTTGTCAGGTTCTGCTTTGCGTGCATGGTATCACACTACGCCTTTCGTCCATTCAGACAGTTCCCACACGCGTGGCATGGTAAAACCGGGAAAGCACCGCCAACCCCGCCCGGGGGACTGTATGTGCACGCGGTGCACATGTTACAATGATACCCGCCAAACCATATGCCGCGCGTGCCGAGCGGCCAACACAGTGACCACGGCCCCTGTAGACTATAACTGTGCCCACGCTAATGCCAAATGGGGCCGACACACACACAGCAACATATGTTACATTACCCGTCCGTGAGGGACCTGAGAGGCCCCATAAGCGCCAAACACGGCCCACCATCCACTGCCGAAAGACAACATCGTCTCTTTTCCCCATTGGGAGATAAGCTGAGTAGAGCAGCGGCAGCTGCGTCCAACGGCGATTAGGAAGCCGGTTAAAGGCCCGGGTGAACGCACTACCATGACCGATGCAGAGCGAATGATGCGTGCCAAAGCCCTGCCCAGCGAAAGTGGTCACCTACCAGGGGAAGATGAGGAGAATTGCTCTGCAAGTTGATCGGAAGGGTGCCAGACAACTAGTTGATGCACAGTGACGTTATTTGTGCCCAATAGGGTGAACAATATGCCATCGCCGACGGCAAATGCACCTACGCAGGATGACATGGTGTGGGACGGTGCAGTGCAACGGGAGGAAGGCACATGGACCCAATCTCTGACCAAATGAGAGCCTATGCGGGCTTCTTTATCTGCCTTGATTGGTGGGACGTATGGCGACCAGGGCGCACCTAGTTGGCATTGGCATGAAAGGGGGACCGATGCAGAGTGAATGATGTGTGCTAAGGCTTGCCCAGCGAAAGTGGGCACCTATCCAAGATAGACGGGGACTATGACTGTGCAAGGTGGTAAGGGTGTTGTGTGGCTAGTAGGCGTGCAAGAACACCGTTGGTGCTTAACAGGGAGGAGGTTGACGTTGTTGCTAACAGCAGGTGCGCCAACAGACTATAACACGGTGTGGCGGGACGTGGCAGTGCGGTGAGAGAAGCAAACTGTGACCTAATGAGAGCCTACGGTGACTGTCATTTCTGGTTTGACTGGGTGAACAGATGGTCTCCGTGGCAAACCTCGTTTGCGCTGACTTGACCATTGACGCTTGAGATGCCCACACATGTCCACTTGTGGACATGCATAACCCGCATGAAGTCCGTGGCTATCGTTACAACGGTTGTACATACGCTACGCAAACCTCAAAGAGTGTCTTCTTTGTTCATAGCTTTCCCGATGAACTCTGAACTCATGAGGTGCCCGAACGCCAAAAAAAACAGGTTGTCGGTGTGGAGGGTGGGCCCCGTCTAAGCACCATGGCGGCGTCTCTGCTCTTCGTCTTGCTTTGGATGCCCTGCCCACTACCTCCCATGGGTTTCCCCCTCTGGGCTCCCTTTGGTCCCTAGATCGGGCGTTGTATCGTGCCATTGTTCTTTGGTGAACCCTCTTGGTGAGCAGGTACCAGCCCCCGTCCACCCGGTAGTACCGGAGGGCGGGGTTTGGCCGGCGATCCTCAAAAGCCTAGTCCGCCACCCAGCCCCAAAGTCCACCCTTCTCACCCCTGACCGTTGGACTGGGCCTGTTCTACAGCCAGCCCCATGCCTACCGCATTAGAGAGCCCTCTGGTATACGCATGTGAACTTTGGGTCATTGCCATGTGCGCCGCGTTGCGGGGATCCACTGTATCATATGCTGGAGACACCCACTTTCCCAAGCACGGTCTTGAGTACTCTTTGAACTTTTGGAGTCAGTCAAAAAGAAAATAGGCTGCGGAGGACACTATACTCTGACCAACAAATCACCCTCAATCTGCATGCAGGGCCCGGGCAGGGGGAGAAATCAATGGCATCAAGAGGTGCCACGACAATTCCCAGAGAAGTGCCAAGGCATGAACTGATTGCGTGAAACCGGCAATTGGCACACTTTCCTCCACCCACTAGTCCTTTGGGTGCTTGGCCCTTCCCTTGGCGGCCGCCCACTCATCCAACGGACTGCTCATGTACCCCTGGACCATGTCCCAGTCGTTGGGACTGACGTTAATTTCCTCCCCGGGTGCGAAGTCTTTTTTGAGGACAAGGATGGCCAACATCTTCCGCCACGGCTCCGCCTGGATCCGGTTGATAGTACAGACCTCCGAATCCTCATGGGCATGGCATCCCGAGACGCAGTACGCGTGGGTGGCCCATTTTTGGGGTGGCAACGCCTTGCCTACCGCGTCTTGATCGACGCATTCGCCAGGGACACAGATGAGCTTGTTGAGGCTCACCCGTTCCAGTCAATTCGTCAGGTTGACACCTTTTTTATCCTCCGGGGATACTCCACTCACCACCACAAACCCGTGTGTACGATCCCTCTCCACCTTTGCCACAGTTGTGCCCAAGTGGTTTCCGGGGGCAGTGGATCCATAGGACTCTTTGGTTTGGCCGCCAGTGGTGTCTCCAGGCCGAGTCGTGAGCTGTCCAAAACCGCTCACATACCCGAAGGTGGGTAGAATGGCCGTAGGCAAACACATCCACCGTTGGGGATAGAGCTCCCAACTCTTCGACAGCTCGCTGCACCATTTCCAAATCCATACTTGTTCGGGGGTCGGTCAATGGCCTGGATGGTCTTGATCGCCTTCTCGATCTGGTCCCACTCGGGCCATATCCAGGCACAAGATACTTGGTGGTGTGTGGTTGAAAACCATAGCAAACGGTCCTCTCGATACAGCGTCATGCTGGACTGAGCCGGAAAAAAGCCGGTGCTTGTGTCAACCATGAAGTCGTTATCCATGATCATGTCCCACTCCATGTCGACCTCATAGAAGAGGGCCTCCAGTGATATGGGTTGACCAAGATCCAGGGGGGGGGGGTGGAAAAAAATTGCGCGCATGGAACAAAATTGCGTACCCTCCCCCCACCCTCCAGGGGTTGCTTGCGCAAAAAAAGCTGTCCCGCCATAATTGTAGCATTTGGAAAAATTTTTACCCAAGGCCAACTCTTGTTGCAAAAATGGAATTCTTTGCACCAAATTTCCCTTTGCACATTGGCATGTACGGAATTTGTTTGAACCCATTGATCATTTCAAATTTGTGCTTTTGGTAGAGGTTATTTGTGAGGGTGCTTTTATTTTTTTTGCTTCTAGGGACCAATGTAGGGACAAGGATTGAATTCTTTGCATCAAATTAGTGAACGTGTCTGCATTTCTTTTTGGCACATGGCATATAAAGAATTGTTTGAACCTATTGATGCATCAATTTCGTTGTGGTGCTTCGTCATTTGGATTGGAGGAGAGGTCGAGTGTAAGTGTGTTTTTGCTTTGCACTCTAGACATGTCATCTTCTTCTCTTTCTTCTCTGCTGAACATTGCATGGGCGAACCGCACCGTGGACGGGTGGAATTGTATTTGTGGGGAGCGGCTATCAGTTTTGGCCGGTCCGGACACACAGCAATTTGCTGCTCATTGTCAGGGTCGGAAACACCGGGCTGGTACAGCCCCCCCGTTGAAGCCCAAACGCCAATTGGCTGTTACACAATTTTTCTCTGCTACCCCCCCACGGGTGGCGGAGGAGGTGCCCCCTCCGATAGAGAGCGATGGGGAAGATGAGGTTGCAGCAAATGACCCAGAGACACAAGGTGCCGCTCCTCCCCCAACCATCAATGACAAGTGCACGGGAGCCGTGCCCTTGGGTATTCCCAATGCCAATGCCTTGCGTGGCAAATACCCCGTGATGCGGCATGCATATGAGAAAGTCCACTGGAGGTACGTGGATGGCATGGGGATTGTGTCATTGGACCCCCCATGTACTGCAAAGGCACGCTTTGGTGATTCTGGCGAGAAATTGCCTTGCAACCCGTGCTATAAGGTGCCACGCAATAAAACACTGTGCAAATGGATGCGTGAGGAACGCAACGCTGATTCTAGCACAGAACATTTCAAACTGGGATTCCTCAATTTGGCAAAGCGCGCAAACGCGCATCGTGCCGACAAGAATACCGCAATTACAGCACTTCGCCATGTCTCGGATGTCTGCGAGACTCTAGTGCAAAAGTGCGATGCACACAAGGCTCTGATCTGCGCGATTGGTGCCGATGACCGTCTCTTGGCATCACGCCGCGCTGCGCGCCTCATTGCCGCTGGGCAAAGTGCAGCCGCTGTATTAGAGGATTTGTCGAGAGTGATTCAAATCCGCTCTTACAATGTGACGGATCGTGATTTGGCGTGCCTTGTTGCTATTGGCATTGGTGGCAGCCGCGCATTATGTGCTTGGAATCGCGCTGGACACCTCCCCTCCGAGGACATGTCGAGAGAACGCCTCCGCTTGGACCCCCCATTGCTGCCCAACCATACCGAAAGTGGAATGTCCTTTGTTGTGGGACATCTTGGTGGATGAGATCTTTTTGGAGGCCTTGGTTGGTGTTGATCGTCATTGCCAAGCATCGGGAATATGCACAACGTGCTGCCCCGAGCGGTTCGCTCTTCGTACCGAGGTGGAGGTTGATGCCTTCGCTATGCGGCTCGATGGCGATGAGAACGTTCATCTAGGAGAATATGGGACAGTGATGTCCATCGCCGCTCACCACTACGATCACTACCACGTCATTCCTGTGTGGGAGGTGTGAAATTGGGAGCACGGGAGGGCAGGGTAGGGCAGGGCAAGGCTGAGCAGGGGAGTGTAGCGAATGGAATGGCAAAGTCCGCCGATAACCCTTGCCCTGCATGTTGTTCTCTGCAGAATACCTCGTGCAATTGGTTTCGGCAAGGGCAAGGGCAAGAAGCAAGCCGCGGCTTCCCATGGTGGGAAGGCCAAGAAGCAGTAGGTAGCAGCTTAGTAGCAAGCACGGCAACTCGAAACGCGAAACGACTCCAAACGCGAAACGTCGCAACATGCGAACCGAAACGACTACATCACAGAAATTGGCACCCTGTGACGTGGTGGCTCAGGCAGGTTGTTGCCTGAACCACGGGGTATGGGGAAAGAAGTAGTATTGGGGCTCTGCTACTTGTGACCGAGGGAGTAACACCCCTCCTCCTTAACCACAGTTAAAGGGTGAGACTTCCCTACCACGCTTTGCACGTTGAGCCGGGGCCGTGGTCTTCACATTGATGGAGCGATGGTGTCAAGAGATCAACGTGCACTATTTTTGCTTTGAAACGGCTTTGTTTGGTAAAATTTTTGGTCATATGTGTAAGGAAAAAATTTGCGTCACCCCCCCACCCTCCGGGGGTTGGCTGCGCAAAAAAAAACTGTATGCGGTTTCCAGTAATTTTTTTTCCACCCCCCCCTTGCCAAGATCGGGTCGACTGAGCTCCTCATCATTGATGAAGTCGAGGGTCAGCATGGCCTCTCTGGTGCACCCCGACATGTACTGTCCATTAGCTACCTTTAGCCTCACGGGTCTTTGGCTTGGTCGCACAGAATCACGGGGCAGCAGGCTAGTCTTGACCAGGCTAATTTGTGCGCCCGTGTTGACGAGAACGTCGAGAACCTGCTCCCTACCGCCAGTGGAAACCCTGGCCTTCAAGTGTAGTCTCTTCTCACGACCAATCTGTCACACAGCATGCAGACACACGATTTTGAGCTTCCTCGGCAGCTCCACTAGCGGCTGATACAGGCGGTGGGCTACGGGCTCAACGCACCCATCTGCGACCTCCAGCTGTAGGACTAAGGTGCGTGGCATTAGGCACCCCATCAGGCTCAGCCAAATTGGATTCGGAGTCGGGCGACATGGGGGATATTTCTCCTCTTCCTCGTGAGCCTCTTCACGGCTTCATTCCCTCAGAGCCAGTATCTTCACACTCTCAGTCCCCAACTGGCGCCAAGGTCCACAAGGGCTCCTCTACGGAGTGGCTGGTGGGGCGGGAGAGCCTGCGCTGGATCCCTGAGATTGAGATTGCCATAGCCTGGCGACAAGGGGGGGCGGCCGGACCCGGTGCTTGTATGCGACACCCCCCCGCCGCCGCCCTTCCCCCCCCCCCACCCGCCCCCCCCCCCAACCCCAGGTTTTGAAAGACATTGGTGCCGGGTTAGCCACCAACAAGTGTCCCTAGAGAAAACTGTCCGGCGCTAGAGGCACCAATTTTTTTTGATACTATGTGTTTATACTTAAAATACTCAAAGTTTTGTAGAAAATTCATATTTGTGTTAAAACAACCAAAAAAAATTTTGACCTGAAGGAGGGCTTCAGGAGGGCTGCAGATCCTAACGGCAACCCTAGCCCTAACCCTAGCCCTAATCTTGACCCTAACCCTAACCCTGGCCCTAATCAAGGCTGAATATTGGGACCGAGCTGGTGGGGGAGGGAACATCAGCTATGACTGGTGAGGGACATCAAGAATGATTCACACATTGATGGCTCTTGACAAAGTGAAATCAGAGTGCACCATCACCACGAGGCCCACTTTCAAGGCTTTTGTTGGACTTGTGAGGGTCCACAATGCCCCAAAATGGGCTCAAAATGGGCTCATTGCACCCCTTGGTGCACCCAAAATGGTGTGGTATGAGGTTTGGAAAGATGCGTTTTTGACCCATTTTTGACCCATTTTTGGTCCCAAAACAGCCCATTTTCAAGGCATTTTGGGATTTTGGGAGGACCAAAATGGGCCACCACAAGCTCAAAACGGTCCAAAAGCACTTGTTTTAGCGTCGCACATGGTCTAGGATCATTTTTGAGAAAAGTCATCTTTTTGCCCCTACTGGACCCTGTTGACCCATTTGGGCACTCACCTGTTTGGGCTTGAGCTTGCGGCTTGCCGCGGCCTAGTGGGCCTAGGTATTGGGGTCTAGGCGTCTATTTGGGCAATTCTGAGGGGTGGAAACCACAAAAAGTGGGGGGTTGCGGGTGGAGTAGGTGCCCTCGGAATCGCATTTTGAGCCATGTAGCCCAAGATATGGCCTATTCTTGGTTTGTGGCTGTCGGCATTTGGAGCTTCTGGGGGCCTTTTTGGGCCGTTTCCGGGACATATCATGGAGTTAGAGGGCCCCAAAGAGCTCGTTGAAACGGGGAAGTCAAGCCGCACGTGTAGTGTACCCACCGTTTCCCTTCGTTTGGCCGTTTTGAACGTGTTCCAGGGCTTTTTTGGCCCAAAAATGGCTGCTTTTGGCCCTAAACTGCAGTTTTTGAAACTGAGGTCCGCCACTTGCGAATCCCGTTTCCGGCCGCCACCGTTGAGTTTCTTGCTCAAACTTTGTGTGATTGTACTTCACACCCATAGGTATCATCCACCAAAATTTCACCTGAATCTGAAGCACCATGACGGAGTTCTGGTTTTTCCCCATTTCGCGCGTGCTGCTTGCTGCTTGTTGCTGCTTGCTTGCTTGCCAAACCTGTCAGGTCCACCCTAGACACTAATCAAGAGTGAATATTGGGACCGAGCTGGTGGGGGAGGGAACATTAGATATGACTGGTGAGGGACATCAAGAATGACTCACACACTGATGGCTCTTGACGAAGTGAAACAAGGTTGCAAGTGAACCCCATCACCACGAGGCCCACTTTCAAGGCTTTTTGGACTTTTGAGGGGCCAAAATGCCCCAAAATGGGCTCAAAATGGACTCATTTGACCCGTTTGTGCACCCCAAATGGTCTAGGATGAGGTTCGGAAAAATGCGTTTTTGACCGATTTTTGACCCATCTTTGGTCGCAAAACAGCCCATTTTCAAGGCATTTTGGGATTTTCAGAGGACCAAAAAGGGCCACCAGAAGCTCAAAACCGTCCAAAAACACTTGTTTTAGCATCACACATGGTGTAGGAACATTTTTGAAAAAAGTCATTTTTTGCCCCTACTGGACCCTGTTGACCCATTTGGGCACCAACCTGTTTGGGCTTGAGCTTACACCAATGAGTCACACATTGAAGGCCGTTGATAGAGTGGAATCGGCTTGCAAGTGATGCCCATCACCACAAGGCCCACTTTCAAGGCTTTTTTGGACTTCTGAGGGGCCAAATTCCCCCAAAATGGGCTCAAAATGGGTCCATTTCACTCGTTGGTGCACCCCAAATGGTCAAGGATGAGGTTTGGAAAAATGTGTTTTTGACCCATTTTTCACCCATTTTTGGTCCCAAAACAGCCCATTTTCAAGGCATTTTGGGATTTTCGGAGGACCAAAAAGGGCCACCAGAAGCTCAAAACTGTCCAAAAACACTTGTTTTAGCATCACACATGGTGTAGGATCATTTTTGAAAAAAGTCATTTTTTGCCCCTACTGGACCCTGATGACCCATTTGGGCACCCACCTGTTTGGGCTTGAGCTTACACCAATGAGTCACACATTGAAGGCCGTTGATAGAGTGCAATCGGCTTGCAAGTGATGCCCATCACCACAAGGCCCACTTTCAAGGCTTTTTTGGACTTCTGAGGGGCCAAATTCCCCCAAAATGGGCTCAAAATGGGTCCATTTCACTCGTTGGTGCACCCCAAATGGTCAAGGATGAGGTTTGGAAAAATGTGTTTTTGACCCATTTTTCACCCATTTTTGGTCCCAAAACAGCCCATTTTCAAGGCATTTTGGGATTTTCGGAGGACCAAAATGGGCCACCACAAGCTCAAAACTGTCCAAAAACACTTGTTTTAGCATCACACATGGTGTAGGATCATTTTTGAAAAAAGTCATTTTTTGCCCCTACTGGACCCTGTTGACCCATTTGGGCACCCACCTGTTTGGGCTTGAGCTTGCAGCTTGCCGCAGCCTGCTAGGGCTATGTATGGGGGTCTAGGCGTTCGTTTGGGCAATTCTGAGGGGTGGGAACCACAAAAAGTGGGGGGTTGCGGGTGGACTAGGTGACCTCAGAATCGCGTTTTGGACCATGTAGCCAAAGATATGGCATGTTCTTGGTTTGTGGTTGTTGCCGGCCAATCTGCACAAAATTTGGGGCTTCTGGGGTCTTTTTGGGCCGTTTCAAGGACATATGGTGGAGTTAGAGGGCCGCAAAGAGCTCGTTGACACAGGAAAGTCAAGCCGCACGTGGAGTGTACCCACCGTTTCCCTTTGTTTGGCCGTTTTGAATGGGTTCTAGGGCTTTTTTGGCCCAAAAATGGCTGTTTTGGCCCTAAACTGCAGTTTTTGAAACTGAGGTCCGCCACTTGCGACACCCGTTCCCGGCCGCCACCGTTGAGTTTCTGGCTCATACTTTGTAGGGTTGTCCCTCACACCCATAGGTATCATCCACCGAAATTTCGGCCGAATCCGAAGCACCACGACGGAGTTCTGATTTTTCCCCATTTCGCGCGTGCTGCTTGCTGCTTGCTGCTGCTTGCTGCTGCTGCTGCTAAACCTGGTAGGTCCACCCTAGACACTAAAAAGGGTTATAAAACCAAGACTGGTTCCACCAGCTCGGTGAAAAGGGTTATAAAACCAAGACTGGTTCCACCAGCTCGGTGACCCTGACCCTAACCCTAGGGCTAACCCTAATCAAGACTGAATATTGGGACCGAGCTGGTGGGGGAGAGTACATCGGCTATGAATGGTGAGGGACACCAATGAGTCACACATTGAAGCCCGTTGACAGAGTGGAATCGGCTTGCAAGTGATCCCCTTCACCACAAGGCCCACTTTCAAGGCTTTTGTTGGACTTGTGAGGGGCCAAAATGCCCCCAAAACGGGCTCAAAATGGGCTCGTTTCACCCGTTAGTGCACCCCAAATGGTCTACGATGAGGTTTGGAAAAATGCGTTTTTGACCCATTTTTGACCCATTTTTGGTCCCAAAAGAGCCCATTTTCAAGGCATTTGGGGATTGTCAAAGGACCACCATGGGCCACTACAACCTCAAGACAGTCCAAAGCCACTTATTTTTAGCATCACACATGGTCTAGGATCATTTTTTAGGAAAGTCATCTTTTTGCCCCTATTGGACCCTGTTGACCCATTTGGGCACCCACGTGTTTGGGCTTGAGCTTGCAACTTGCTGCAGCCTAGTGGGCCTAGGTATTGGGGTCTAGGCATCCCTTTAGGCAATTCTGAGGGGTGGAAACCACAAAAAGTGGGGGGCTCGGAATCGCATTTTGAGCCATGTAGCCAAAGATATGGCCTATTCTTGGTTTGTGGCTGTCAGCATTTGGAGCTTCTGGGGGCCTTTTTGGGCCGTTTCCGGGACATATCATGGAGTTAGAGGGCCGCAAAGAGCTCGTTGACATGGGGAAGTCAAGCTGCACATGCAGTGCACCCACCGTTTCCCTTCGTTTGGCCGTTTTGAATGTGTTCTAGGGCTTTTTTGGCCCAAAATTGGCTGTTTTTGGCCCTAAACTGCAGTTTTTGAGACTGAGGTCCGCCACTTGCGAATCCCGTTCTCGGCCGCCACCGTTGAGTTTCTCGCTCATACTTTGTGTGATTGTACTTCACACCCATAGGTATCATCCACCAAATTTTCAGCCGAATCTGAGGCACCACGACAGAGTTCTGATTTTTCCCCATTTCGCGCGTGCTGCTTGCTGCTTGCTGCTTGCTGCTAAACCTGGTAGGTCCACCCTGGACACTAAAAAGGGTTATAAAACCAAGACTGGTTCCACCAGCTCAGTGACCCTATCAAGACTGAATATTGGGACCGAGCTGGCGGGGGAGGAAACATCAGCTATGACTGGTGAGGGACATCAAGAATGACTCACACATTGATGGCTCTTGACAAAGTGAAAACAGCTTGCAAGTGAACCCCATCACCACGAGGCCCACTTTCAAGGCCTTTTGGACTTCTGAGGGGCCAAAATACCCCTAAAATGGACTTCTGAGGGGCCAAAATACCCCAAAATGGGCTCAAAATGGGCTCAAAGTGGGCTCATTTCACCCGTTTGTGCACCCCAAATGGTCTAGGATGAGGTTTGGAAAAATGCGTTTTTGACCCATTTTTCACCCATTTTTGGTCCCAAAACAGCCCATTTTCAAGGCATTTTGGGATTTTGGGAGGACCAAAATGGGCCACCACCACCTGAAAACGGTCCAAAACCACTTGTTTTTAGCGTCGCACATGGTCTAGGATCATTTTTAAGAAAAGTCATCTTTTTGCCCCTACTGGACCCTATTGACCCATTTGGGCACCCACCTGTTTGGGCTTGAGCTTGCAGCTTGCCGCAGCCTAGTGGGCCTGGGTACGGGGGGGGTCTAGGCGTCCGTTTGGGCAATTTTGAGGGGTGGAAACCACAAAAAGTGGGGGGTTGCGGGTGGACTAGGTGCCCTCGGAATCGCATTTTGAGCCATGTAGCCAAAGATATGGCCTATTCTTGGTTTGTGGCTGTCGGCATTTGGAGCTTCTGGGGGCCTTTTTGGGCCGTTTCCGGGACATATCATGGAGTTAGAGGGCCGCAAAGAGCTCGTTGACATGGGGAAGTCAAGCCGCACGTGGAGTGTACCCACCGTTTCCCTTCGTTTGGCCGTTTTGAATGTGTTCCAGGGCTTTTTTGGCCCAAAAATGGCTGTTTTTGGCCCTAAGCTGCAGCTTTTGAAACTGAGGTGTGCCACTTGCGAAGCCCGTTCCTGGCCGCCACCGTTGAGTTTCTTGCTCAAACTTTGTGTGATTGTACTTCACACCCATAGGTATCATGCACCAAAATTTCACCTGAATCTGAAGCACCATGACGGAGTTCTGATTTTTACCCATTTCGCGCGTGCTGCTTGCTTGCTGCTTGCTGCTTGCTGCTTGCTGCTTGCTTGCTTGCTTGCTGCCAAACCTAGTAGGTCCACCCTAGACACTAAAAAGGGTTATAAAACCAAGACTGGTTCCACCAGCTCGGTGAACCTTAACCCTAACACGAACCCCCCCCCCTCACCTTTGGCGGGACGCCCCCCCCTGACCCCCGGCCAGACCCACAGCAGGAACACCCCCCCCCCCCCCGACCCCCCGCTGGACCCCTCCCCCCCAAACACAAGTTGTGACACATATCTGGGGGGATGTCGCATCAGGACCAGTTGTAGTCGCCCCCCCGTGCCAAGCGATTTCCTCCTTCAGCCCCTTGAGTTCAGCCACCAACTCAGTCGCATCGAACCCCACGGTCCTTGGACTGGGCTTGGCACCGCTTGTACCCCTGCCTGTCTTGCTTGTGAATGGGACACGTGCGGTGCTCGTGAACGTGGTCACGGCGGCGCCCGTAGCACACGAAACAGCCTTGGGGATGCTGCTTCACGTACTCGCCAAAGGTCAGGGGAGGGGATCCCACGCGCTGTGGCTCCCTTTTCTCTCCCTTACCACCCATCCCTCGGTTTTTGGGCTTCTTCACCCACTTGCACCGGTCGGGTCCCTTCTCCCACAGGTTGTGGGCCACGAAGGCACACACCACCACATCTAGCGCGGACTATGCGTTGGTGGGTTCCGTGGAAGTCGCCGTGCCCACCGCGGCAGCGTCGACAGGGGGTGCCTCCGGTGGAGGGGTGCCTTCACCCTCGATGTGGTGCACGTTGCGGCCTCCCATCCTCCCGTCCCGCAGATTGTGGACGTCCTCAAACCTCTGTTCGACCTCCTCCATTACAAAGTCGAGGATGGCGTCACACGTCATGCGGCATCGCACCTTGTGGATGGTCACAGTCTTGGACGCCCGTCGGTTCTGAACGACGTTGTTGTCCAGGAGCTGCAACACATCCCACTACCGACCTGCCTCCACGCTGATGAGCAAGGCGTTCCGAAGGGACAACTTCGCGTGGGGGGAAGCCGTCACATGACGTCCCACCAAGGCTACTACCTTCTTGTGAAAGGCCTTGGGCAGGATTGTCTTGGCGCTCTGGTACTTCTTTCACTGCTTCTTCTACTCTTTTACCACCTTCTCCGCCATCTTCTTGGGCAGCAGACTGATCAGCCGGGCCCGTTCCTCTTGCTCATCCTAGTCCTCAACATGGTCACGCTTCCCCCTATATTCCCGGAGGAGGGTCCTCCGGGATTTGAGACTGAGCTCCTCCCCATGGCAGTCCAGCTTCGCCGCTATCCAGCGGCTAGTGGCCACATGGGGACCATCGATGGCCTCGGCCTTCACCGACCATCTCTTGGCCCCCTCGAAGGTGTTGCCCTCCCCGTTGGTGGCCGCAAGATAGAAGAGCTGGTGCAGGGGCTTGAGGAGGCGCTCCAGGAACCTGTCGAACAGGAACTGCTCCTTCGCGTCCTTCTCCATACCGCGGGTCACGTAGAATGGCGAGTTCTCCGAGGTGTTGAGGAACTCATCTAGCTCCAAGGGGTCCCCACTCTAGGTGGGTGCCCTGATGCCCTTCATGTCCTCAACCTCCGCGGCTCCCGCACTGCCCTTGAGCACGTAGGACACTCCGGGGCCTCTTCCACGGGGCTCCCATCGAGATGGGGTATCCCGAGGTACACCGCCGATAGGGCGGATGTACACGTCCTCACAGGCGGGGTCGGAGGCGACACCATACTTGCAGTACTCGGGCAGGTCATCCTCGCGTTGCCACCGTCCATGGCCTCGTGAGGGGGTGGTGGTAATCCCCAAGGCGTCCTGGACGCCCACCCGGATGGCGTACTCCTTGCCCGCCATGGGGTGGCCAAGCTCCTCCTCTTCCAACCCCTCCAGTCGGCTCCCGCCAAGGGTTCGGAGGTCGTCCAACGTGAAGGCTAGAGGTGAACTTGGGCTTGCTGGGCGCCTTGGCACGCCCAGCCACTCGTCTACAAGCTCGGACCTGCCTGGCGCCGACGGACCCGGTTCCTCCACCCACAACTTGTGCACGTATCGGGGCGGCGGCGGTGAGACCCCAGCGCTCCTGTCGGCCATAGCTCAACACAACGGGTTCCGGTCGTCGCGGAGGCGTGTGGGGGACGCCGCTTTCTCGCCCTGGGGGCGGTCCTGATGGTCCGAGCTCCCGCAGGAGGATCAAAGGGATCCCTCCACGGCGTCCATGGAGTTCGGGGCCTGTGACCCTCACCCATCCACTGTACCCGTGTCTCCGTCCTCCGAATGGCCATGGCCTGGATGCGCGCTGACTCTGACAGTGTGCCCAAGGCCAGGCGCACGTGGTTGTTCCACTCCTCCTGGACCCTCCACTTCGCTGCTACCTCCTTTAGCTGGGTCACTCTCTCGGAGGACGTAGATCCTCTGCCAAATCTCGGTTCCATCACCGACCAAGATGTCCCTTGGTGCTTCCTCCTCTTCATCCCCTTCGTCCTCCTCACACTCCTCCATCCTCTTCGTCCGGGTCGTCGTCTCCATCTCCATCGCCGAGTGGTAGAGGGTGAGGATGTACTGGAGGTGCCCGGGTATCTGCCTCCCCGGACAGTTGTGGGACCTCAGGATCTCTAGAAGATCCGGGGTGTGGTCGATGGTGAGGATGCTCCGCACGGGGACACCGTTTTGGAGGTTCCCGACTCTTGCCCTTGCTGTCCTCGATGCATCCCACTATACTCCCTTCGTCTAAAGAGTGTCCTTGACTCCACACTCTCTCACTCTCGGAGTCCACGACCATGTCCAATGGGCAGGGGGACAGCCGGACCGATCTCCGCGATCTCCTCGATGATGACGAGTCGGACCCGTAGGGGACCACATCCATGGGCGCGGAGGACGGTCCCGCGCCAGAGTCATGACGGAGAGGACCCGACCCCTCCAATGGGGTGTGGTACGCCTCGGTCGTGGCATCCCCTCGACAGGCACGCTGCACCTAGTCATCCTTGGCGCGGTTCGGGGCTTCTTGCGCTTCTTCTGGTCCTTCACCAACTTCCCCTCGCTGCTGGACCCGGAATCCTCGGCGCTGCTGATGACCTTCCGTGGACAAACGGGCTTGGGAGTGTACTTCCCACATGGAGAATTCGCAAAGGTAAGCGAGCTGGTGGTAGGCACCCAAGCGAACAATAGAGCACAAGTTTTAGCGGTTAGGGCGGCAATACAACGGGTGTCAGAATCCCAGGAATTGTGTTTGTATGGTGACTCAAAATGGTGTGTGGACATATTTTCCAATCAGTGTGCGTATACACGCAGGGGGTGGATGGCGTACGGCAAGAAGCCGGTGAGAAATCATGATACATGTGAGGAAATATACCAGATGTGTTAGGGTAGAACAGCCCCCATGTCTATGACACACGTCTATGGACATAATAGGCTAGTGTATAATGAAGAGGCAGACGCGCTGGCAAAGGCGGGGGCTACACTATCCAAGGAGCACAAGCCGAGGGGTGTCAGGGACATGCCGCGGGGCAATGGAGAGGCCACCAGACAAAAGCGGATGAGGAGCAGCGGAATCAAGAGACAGGCAGCAGGGCAGGTCTCAGACGACAACACACATAGTGATAGGCCAGGACACATACGACACATGTGTAGGGAAATGCACAATGCGCCCCTTGATAAACTGGACCCTAAGCCGGGTCAAACACCACAAAGGTTGGCAGGGACATTGTGCTATGACCAACAAACCACCCTCAGTCTGCATGTAGAGCCACGGCAGAGAGAGACATCAATGGCATCAAGATGTGCAAGGACAATTCCCAGAGAACTGCCGAAGGCATGAACGGATTGTGTGAAAAACCAACTCCGCGGCGGGCCAATTGGCAATTGGCACACACACACAGGAGGAAGAGGAGGAGATGCAGCCGATTGTTCGACTACCCTCAACATTCCCATGGTGCCTAACGGCCCCAGGGGCTATGAGGCGCAGGTGTCGGTGTGGAGGGTG
This sequence comes from Eutreptiella sp. 'Long Island Sound 2002', assembly GCA_964036045.1. Taxonomy (NCBI): domain Eukaryota; phylum Euglenozoa; class Euglenophyceae; order Eutreptiales; family Eutreptiaceae; genus Eutreptiella; species Eutreptiella sp. 'Long Island Sound 2002'. Next base: position 29,232,593 of record OZ038398.1, on the reverse strand, counting down.
GTGCTCACCAGGGACCCCGACACAGGGGACCTTTGGGAAATTCGTTTGATAGGATCCCGCGGGCATTCGATCTCAGGTTGTGCTTTGCGTGCATGGTGTCCCACTGCGCCCAACGCTCACTGTCCTCCATTTAGACTGTTTTCACACTCGTGGCATGGCAAAACTGGGAAAGCACCGCCAACCCCGCCCGGGGGACTGGGTGTGCACGCGGTGCACATGTTACAACTACACCCACGGGACCAAATGCTGCGCGTGCCGAGCGGCGAACACAGCGACCACGGCCCCTGGAGACTAGTTTTGGCCACGTTGTGGCAACGCCAATGGGTCCCGACACACACAGTGCAACAAATGTCACATTCCCCGCCTAATAATGCCGCGCAGCGAGTATGGACATCCGTGGTGTGTGGTGGCCTTGGAACCAGCGACGGGGGACACCCGGGCAGCTGTGCAGGCTGAGCAAATTGCGCCGATTGTGCCGTGCACGCCCGCACCAAGATGTTTGGCACCGAGACACTCAGCATGCCGTGAGGAACCCAAGAGGCCCCAGAAGCGCCAGAACACGGCCCACTGCCGAAAAACAAGATCGTCTCTTATCCCGAGCTGGAGACAAGCAGAGTTGAGCAGCGGCAACCGTGTCGAGCAGCGACCGTGAAGCCAGATGAAGGCCGGGGCGAACACAGTACCATGACCGATGCAGAGCGAATGATGTGTGCCAAAGCCCTGCACAGCGAAAGTCGGCACCTACCAAGGGAAGAAGTTTTTGCAAGTGTTGGATGCTATGGGCCCTGGGTTGCAGGTTCTGTGGTGCCCTTTGCACGAGAGTATTCCAGGTAATGAACGTGCCAATGATTTGGCAGAGAGCGCCACTGCGATGGCGGAATCTAAAGTTCGCTCAGAGGCGGCTCCCAAGACCCAGTCCCAAGGCAGTTTGTAGATTTTTGTTCCCTAGGCCAGGCTAGTCGCCCGCCGTTGCGGGAAGAGGGAAGTCGTTTGCTTTTTTAGTGAAATCAAATGTGGCGCGAGAGAGCCATCGGGTGCGAGTCACCCAGGTCCCTCTTGTCCCGTATGTTTGTTTCGTTTAGATTTTGCTTTGTTGTCGTTGGTTGGATTCTTGGACTTAAGGATCTCAAGAAGTCCCAACATGCGGCTACGCGTTGTTGGCTAAGGAGAGGCGGGCTTTCTTAGAACTCGTGGATATCATTGTTGATCTGGTTCCCCTTCGCCTGTCGCCTAGTTCCACTGAGAAGTATCTTCGAATAGGTATCCTGCAGCCGGAGAGGGAATGGCGGCTCTCCCGGCTTCTGGTGTCTTCTTTCTGAATTGTGTCGCTGCACATCTGCATGTTGGAGTAGGAAACAAGCCCGGAACACACGCTTGCTACGCCATATGGATGGGATCGATTCTCAGCCGTTCTGGTGTCAGGGTCATCAAGGCGAGTGTCACTAGGGACCAGCCTTCGGGGGGTTCCTAGGTTTGGTTCCAAGGGTGGGCCCCGATAGTTCACGTGGTGCGGTCTGCTGTTGTGGGGGACCCCCGGTCTTCTGGCATCTCCATGGGGACGCCCGGGTCACTGTCTGAGGCTGGGAGTGCGAGTCACTCTGAGGGGTGCAGGACCCTCTTATGATCAGCCTCAAGCTGGTTGTGTCTTGAACAACATCGCTTTTGTTTCACCTCTCGTCATCTTCAGCATGTGTTGCAGCTTGATGCCATTGCAGATACCCCCCATGACATCGGACATGGCGTCTAGTTTGATCTGTGTTGTTAGTCTCAGTTGGTCGACAGTAGCGTGCATTTGGGGTTTCCTTGATCGTTTGGCTGTTCTGGTTGGTGTAGCTTATATGCTGATGGAGATATGTGGCGTGCTGCAGTCAGCCCCCGCACAGGCCATCTATGCCTTGCCCTGGCGCCTGGTAGCTGTCGTGCGTGCTCAGCAAGAATACGCTTTTGGCCTCGTGTTCGTTGCTGTTGAGCAGAAAGATTTGATGGTGTGGCAGTTCCTCCTTGACGTGTCTGGCTCCCCAGATCTCGTCCCGTACTATGATCTCCCAGCTCGTTGGGAGTGCCGCTGGTTGACTATGTTGATTAACTCAACTTACGACTTTGCTTTCAGATTTCGTGTACTGTAGGCTGTGGCACTGATGCTGTTTGAATTGGGTTTGATACCCATGTCTAGTGTCTTTGGCGTGTTTCTTTTCATATGCCTAATGGGAACTTCTGCCCTTTTTGCCTGCATATGTGTATCGGTGCCAGGTGGAGGGTGCTAATCGAGGGAGGCACGCGAAGTTTGGCCCTCGGCGACTCGGGTTGCTTCTCGGTTGTAATTATCGATTTTCTTCATACTACAGACTTTCAGATGCACTGAGTGTTTGGATCTGGGTGGCAGCCACCGCCAGCTCTCTCTCTCTCTCTGAAGGGAAGATGAGGAGTATGGCTGTGCAAGTTGATCAAAAGGGTGGTGGATGTGCAGTGACATTGTTGGTGCCCGGCGGCAAATGCACCGACGCATGATGACATGGTGTGGTGGGACGGTGCAGTGCAACGGGAGGAAGGCACATGGACCCAATCTGTGACCTAATGAGAGCCTATGAGGGCTTCTTTATCTGCTTTGATTGGTGGGACGTATGGCAACTGGGGCGGACCTCATTTGCATTGGCATGAAACAATGACAACCAAGATGTGCGCGACACTGTGACCGATGCAGAGTGAATGATGCGTGCTAAGGCTTGCCCGGCGAAAGTGGGCACCTATCCAAGGTAGACGGGGAATATGATTGTGCAAGGTGGTAAAAGGGGGTCTGTGTGGCCAGTAGACGTGCAGGGATACCTTTGGTGCCTGACAGGGAGGAGACTGACGCCGTCGCTAACAGCAGGTGCGTCAACACACTAAGATAGGTTGTGGTTGGACGTGGCAGTGCGATGAGAGAAAACACTCGGCCGCAAACTGTGACCTAATGAGAACTGGCGTTGACTTCCTTTTCTGATTTGACTAGTTGGACACATGGTGTCCGTGGCAGACCTCGTCTGCACTGACTTGACAACTAACACTTGAGGCCACCTATCCCCACATGTGTCCACTTCTGGACATGCATAACTTGCATGAACTTTGTCGCTATGGCTACAACGGTTGTACATACGCTAGGCAAACCCCGAAGAGTGTCTTCTTTGTTCATAGCTTTCCCGATGAACTCTGAACTCACGTGGTGCTGGAACACCAAAAAAAAAAAGGTTGTCGGTGTGGAGGGCATGCGCCGTCTAAGCATCATGGCGGCGTCTTTGCTCTTCGTCTTCTCCCTTTTGGATGCCCGGCCCACTACCTCCCATCGGTTTCCTCCTCTGGGCTCCCTCAGGTCCCTAGATCGGGCGTTGTATCGTGGCACTGGTGTTTGGTGAACCCTCTTGGCCGGCAGGTGCCAGCCCCCGGTCCACCGGGTACTACCGGAGGGCGGGGTTTGGCCGGCGATCCTCAAAAGCCTTGTCCACCACCCAGCCCCACACCCCACCCTTCTCACCTCTCACCCCTGGACTCGGCCTGTTCTACAGCCAGCCACAGAGGACACAACTTCTCCTAACGCTCTCCAAGCTGGGAAGGCAGCCGCCCTGCACCTGCAACTACCCTCCAGCTTGGGGGGGGCGGGGGGCACCAACACTGCTCCGGTGGAGGGAGCCAGGCCACCGTACACCCCCCACCCCTGGTAGAGCCTGTCCCGCCCCACCACAATCCGGCTCCTCCCACTGTGGTAGCCGGCAGTGGTGGGGATGTCCACACTCTACACGGGCCGCGGACCCACTCAGAGGCCTGTGCTGGCCATCTCTATTCCCACACCGCTGGGGGACCGACCGAGGTCTTGGGCCACCCTGGCGCCGGGAGGCCCCCAGTGGTCGGGCCAGGCCCGTCCACGTGCGTCCCCCTGGGGCGGCGACACAGTCCCGCCCCCCCCCCAAACACACACACACACCCGCCCCACAGCCCCCACACACATAGACACATCCTCTGGTGCATATCGCACCCCCTCAGCGCCTGCCCCCACCGCTCGTGTACGTCTGACAGTACATGGACGATGTCCAGATGCTGGATCCTGTTGCGGAATGGCCCTTACGCAAAGTGTTCGTAGTGCAGTTGAAAGCAGCCGCCGCCCGGCCCGGCACCGCGTTCGGACAACCGGTGCTCCAGCTTGGCACCTGGCAGTTTTTGCAGGTACCATCACTGCTCGTGTCGTGCGCATGGCCGTACCGCGCCTTATGCTTTTCGTTTACGAGTGGCACCGTCAACAATGCGCGGATGGCGTGTGTTTTCTGGGGTCACACTCTTCTGGGGAGCAGGCCCCTGCGAAGGAAGTCAGTAGCCCTCAAAAGGCAGTCAATGCGGCTCAACGCGGTACCCGACCCGCATCTTGTGGCGGACGAAACACTTTCCGCCGACTGCCAAGCACTGCCCACTGCCACACAACGTCCTGCCAAGAGTCCCGTCACCAAGTGCGGGCGTCCTGCGTGACCGGGGGTCAGCCCACCCGGTACATGTGATGCCACATGCGAATGCAAACTGGACCCCCTCCTACCGGTCGCATGCGTCAATCAGGACACCAGTCCCCCAGGCTATGGCTTACTGTGCCGGACAAATTACCTCCGGGGGTGCGGGTGGGTGTGTGGATGGGTCATCTCCAGCCCCTGAGGCCTCCAAACAACCCTCCTCCCTCCCCCTGGGGTTGCTGTTGCACCCCAGATTACAGACAACTTCTCTGCACCCCCTGAGTGACACAACCCTCTTCACTCCGCCAGCCCCTCTTCCCTGTATGGTTGTGTGTATTGACCTCAACGCATCCTGTACCCACTGTGGGTTTTCAATCCTAAGGGCCGACTGGAAAGGCCGAGCGACAGGCACGTGGCCCAATCGGGCCAGCAATAGCAAGCACGCCCACAGAACGGCGCAAAGCAACATGGAACAAGGTATGAACGCCACAACCCGAACTCAGTCCACACGTGGCGCCATCAGGCGATAAAGCCCAGAACCCGAATGCCACCTGGCAGCCTTTGGCCCGATTCAGGGAGGTGAGGGGGCCGCACACTGGGTTTGAACAGTCCAAGTGACTTGGAACATGAATGGAACTGAGAAGGCAGTGAAGGCCTAGTGAGGGCAGGCGCCGCTGGGGCTTAGTGGCGGGTCCACACCTGACCTTTGGAGCGCCTGGGCTTACTAAGCGACGTGTACCGGGTGGGCTGACCCCCGGTCACGCAGGACGCCCGCACTTGGTGACGGGACTCTTGGCAGGACGTTGTGTGGCAGTGGGCAGTGCTTGGCAGTCGGCGGAAAGTGTTTCGTCCGCCACAACATGCGGGTCGGGTACCCCGTTGAGCCGCATTGACTGCCTTTTGGGGGCTACTGACTTCCTTCGCAGGGGCCTGCCCCAAGAAGAGTGTGACCCCAGAAAACCGCCCCCGGTGGATTCTTCAGCAGCTTTGTCCTCCGGTGCCCCGGCCCCTCTCATTCCTGCTCACCCACTCTGCACCCCCATGCCCTCAGGTGTGGATCCAGGGGGTCATCATTTGGGTGTCCGCGGACCTGCAGCACATCAAAGTCGATGACGGCACAGCCTGCATGGCCGTGGCCGTCGGGTTTGCCCACCCCCCGCAGGAGTATCACGTGGGTGAGTACGTCCTGTGCATCGGGCAGTACCACATGGCGGACCAGCTTGTAGAGGCCGCCCAATGCAAGAAACTCGGTGTGGACCAGCCCAATGCAGAGGCTGCGTGGGCGCTTGAGGTCATGGACGCGCAGCTGATGCTTGCGCACAAGCCCAAGGATATGCCGGGGCCCCCACTGAAGGTGGAACCAATGGAGCAGTGACCCTTGGGGACAGTCAGAGGCGTCTGATGAAGGCGAGGAGGCCACGGTGGTTGCCTGCGATGCGCTTGAACAGGGCCACCACAAGGCAGGAGGGCCTCCCGCCCGGCAGATCCACCAGGAAAACACGTATGAGGGCACGTCTCCGTTCCCGGGTATGCACAGTGACAATTTGAAGATCTGTTGGAAGTAGAAATTGCGGAAGCTGCGCACGCTCGTCAGCAGAGTGTATCAGGCGAGGGCCAGGCCACGGCTTAGTGGTTAATTTTACCGGGGGGGGGGGGGGGTCAGAGGCTAAAACAAGTTTGTGTACCTAAGATCGACCTCCAATTTCGGGCCCATTTGATAGATTTAATTTTTTCCGGAGGAAAAATTATCTGATGTGGGTGGGGGGGTGGGTCAGGGGGAGGAGCCCAGGCTGCCATCCCCCCCCCCAGTAACGCTAAGCCGTAGCCTGGCAGGGGCCCTCCCATTTGATGCACCCATATTGGACCCACTGGCGGAATGTGGCCGGCAGCGGTACGTGCAATGGACCGGGCTCTGACTTGTATGGGGAAGTGCCCAATACCCGAGCCACGGGGGAACAGTTGAGCAGGGGTCACAAAGTGCCTGGCTATCGGATGGTGCCACTCATGGGCATGGGGTGTCGACTCGAAATCGCACCAGCAAGACCGACGATCGAAGAGAAATGGATTGGAGGAAAACGGGTGACTGCCCCGGGCCATGACAATCAACACATTCAGAGTTTACGTTCTACCGAAAGAATATTTGGTAAATGAGGGGAAGTGACTGCTGAGCAGAGCTAAGACGGCTGGAGCAGCATCATCCCGTTGTGGAATGGACCCTTGCTGTGTCATCTCTGTCATGCCACCGCCAAATCACCCCCCCTGAATCGACAGATACCCCGGCCCAGGGATAGGAAGCAAAAGTGCGCCATGAGCGCCACGAGCAGACAATTTGGCACATGCATCGCACACCTGCATGACGTCTGGAAGGACAATGTAAATAGGAGCGGGCAGATGTGAGGTCCGCTGAACATTGCATTCGGCCTGAGGCGTAGTACTCCTGCTTCACACTCCCGAGCGATGTCTCAAGAATTGAACCCTCGGCAATGAATGAGTCTCGTGTTCATTGTTTAATAAATGCGAAGGTATGAGTGTGCCGGCACTGGTCATCGTCGCCGCCCCCGGGGCTGCTCACCGCCACTGCTGTGTGTCACCCCCGCATGAGTCTGTTTTCTTGCATGAGCTGCCGCCTCCACCTGGCCCTGGGGCTGAAAGCTGCTTGCGAGAGCAGGACGTCTGCATCCTGAACGTGGTCCTGTCCAGAGACATGGCCCAAGAAGAACCAACCTCAACAACAGCAACATCCTTCTGTCAGTGGCATTCCTTGTTGCACAGAGGAGCACAAGGAGGATAGGAGCACAACAGATACGGCCCGGAATACCAGTTGGAGGATTGTTGAGGCTCTTTCAGGGTTGTGCTTGTGATTTGAGCAATAGTCGAATTGAGGTGTGCAGATTGCAAGTGGACAGTCCCACGGTTCCTACTGACAACATTGAGTCTGGATCCTTGTGCTACTGCAGATACGACATGTCGCGTGCTGGTTACCATGACCCTTTTGTTGAGTTCTCACATGACGAAGACATGGAGGTGCCATAAGTGTTGCTTGTAGTAGTGCAAGGGTTGATCCACGGCCGCAACAACTGATTTGCATTCAACTCAACGGTTCACAACTCTTCATCCTCGAGTTTGGGTCATTTGATTTTGACATCAGCACACTTGATTTGTGGGTTTCTAGTTTGAATCATTTGATTTCAACATCAGCCATCATGAGTCGTGGTCTTCGAGTTTGAGTTCCATTAGCATCTCAGTTTACACTTCCGCAACATTTATTGCTTTGGTAGCTTGGGTCCATTGCCGTCGCATTTCATGCTTTTTTTTGCTCCGTGTGTTTGCGGTTGCTCCTGTGTTGGTGGTTATATGTGGTTTATCTGCTGAACATTTTAGAACAATGACCCGGTAAATGTGGGCAACAAACATTTTGCAAAAATCATGTTAATGATGTTCTTCCTTGGAATGCACGTGCATCAACATTTTTTGCTTTGGTTTCGAATTTAATCTTCTTGTTTACGGGTGTTGTTTGCAGTGTGGTTGCACACCGAGCAACGGCGGCGGCATCCACGCAACACCACCAACCACACTGGCAGGACTGCTGATTGTTGAAATATTGTTAGTAACTTTCCAAGCGAAACAAAGGAACAACCGCTGAATGGTTTGGTGATTGTTTATGACAACGGGGTTGTCATAAACAATCACCGATGGATATGAAGATCTTTGCGACCTTCCTGATTGCACTTTTTTTTTACATGTCATCACATATCTTATGTCCGGATTGAAATTCATGGTTGCATTTTGCCATGCAATGAGGTGCGCCTGCCAAATTCTGATTTCATTCGTCTTCGAGTGCCCACCATACAAACGCTTCATGAAATTGGTACGCCGGTGCTAGTGCGAGTTTGAGCGGTCCGACAAAGCACCGCCTTTTTGGTGAGTGATCGCTGACAAAAGGGACCGCGAGTCTCCATAAACAGTTTCCATATTGTTGTGCAGTACCATGGGATGGGCCTTGAGCCCTAAACTTATTTTGTGTCCACGTTGAACCAAAAGCAAATCCCCCATCCTGAGGTGTCCAAACTGGCGTACATGCAAATACCTAATGAGGCTATGAAATCGAGATGGCAAGCTCTCTCCACGATTATTTGCATGATCCAAAACTAGCAACCGATGCTCTTCGACCAATTAAGATGGTTCATCTTTTGATGGCGGTGAATATTTTCTATGTGCCAAAGGGGTGCTATCAAACGTTGTGCCCATCACAACACACAACATGGCCACGTATTCAGTGCTAACTTGAAGATCGCTCCTCAAACGTCGCCCCGAAACCACACCCAAAACCCCACACCAAACATGCAGGCAATAGAGAAGTGTTTACCTGGCAGGCTATTTTTCAATTAACAATCCTAACTTTAACCCTAGATTATCGTTCCCGTGGGGAAGCCCGCCAAGTAGACCAAAATGAACCCAGTAGACCAGAGTGGACAAGTTCATAAACACGAAAAATGCGGTCTTCGCATGTTCTGTGATCGTGGCACCAGTCCTTCTTCCGGCTGTGATTGCCCTCAAGTTTCCTGTAGTAGGCGTAGCAACCCGACCCCTGGGGGTATTGTTGCACGAAGTGGTCAAAAACCAGCACTCCCCCGGAAGTAATTCACTTCTGCCAGCCCTCTTTCGACACCTCACTCACCGATGCGGTCGTGAAGTCGCCTTTGCGCCAGGGATTGTCCCCTCGGGGACGATTGTCGTGCTCCTTGGGTAGCCCCTGCTAACATTTGTCGGCATTAGAGGCAGAGACAACGCCACAGTCGGCGCTGTGAACACCCTGCTTAGCCTCATCCTGCAACTTGCTAGTAACCCAGGCAAGCATGCGGTCAGCTGACCACCTTCCCACCAACTGTTGCACTTTGATGGGTGCATGCCTCCCCACCGGATGTGCCATTCGGTGGAATTTCCTATCGTAGGCCGCCTGGTCGACGGATCCACGGTGAATGAGAAAGTTTGTCTTTGCCACCAGCTTGAGGGGGTTCCCCAGAGAATATCGGACCATTTGTTGGACAATTTGCTGTCCGACGCGCACATAGTTGTGACATGTGACCTTCACCACAGGCCGAACACGCCCATCAGCGGCACCTACCTCACCTAGCGGCAACTGGCGGCAACTGGCGGCAACTGGGCAAGCAGGTGATCCACTTCGGTTTGGTCGTCGTATTCTTCAACCCTAGCCCTTAGGCGCGTGTATCTAGTCATCTAGCTACACCATCTGGAGTAGCTCAGCGGCTCATTTGGTCTCAATTGGAGGTTGTAAGCGAAAAAATCTTTCTTCGGTACGCTCGTTCGATCCACAAACATAGAATCTTCGACGAAATTCTACGAAGCTCATGTGGGGTCTGTCAGATATCATGGCCTTCAGAGATTCCTTTCGTGAAGAGATACAGCGCTGGATCAACAGATCTCGCTTCGTTGTGACGGCTAGGGCAACCGGACAACCCATCAACTGGTAGAAGATCCACGTATCCCATTGCCTCTCTGTTTCGGTGAATTTTTCCGCCCTGAGATCGAACGTAGGCGGACTCATCTCCTTCGCGTAGTCGAAGATTCGGGCTGCACCAGGGAAAGAGGTAGTCATGACCATGGAAGAAGTCACGGGAGCTGGCATTGAGGGCGCCCTAGAAGGTGATCTCCGGAGAATGGGTTGAACCATAGCTTCGGAGGGGGTGCCCAATTCGTGGGTGACAAGTGATTCTTTCCCTTAGAGAGGCGTAAGGCAGGGAGTAACTACCGTCTGGACGTGGATCGTAAGAAGCATGGTGGGGATCAGGCCTCGGGTAGGCCGTCGGAGTGGAAAACCAAGGTCCGGTGACTGGATTTTCAGACCACAAATGGGCATTCGGAGAAGAAGACGAGTGGGCTGGACCGAATTCGTCAATGGGGACGTTGTAAGGCGCCGATGGGACAAACACTAGATGTGGTGCCTTTGGAAGGCACCCCAACAATGAATGTGAGGGAGCCGAGGCCGCGGGAGGCGAATAGGCATGAAAAATCTCCCCGGAAGGTCTTGGTGCTGAAAATGGAGGAGTAGGGAGTGGAAGTGAGGCTGGCACTAGTGGGCGTGCACTAGGTAACACACTAGGTCCACACTAAGTAAGAAAAAGTCACTTCCACGTCTTTTGTGGGGGACTTGATCCAGGCCAAGCCCCCCCTATTCTTTGTGAAGTATTAAAGACTAACATTTAATCATTTACACCATTCTTTTAAAGCATAAAGTAAATTTTTCAAAATAACCAGGGGAATAAAGTTATGTCTTCATGAAGTCCACCCCTACCACTCAAGAGAGCGGGGGTATCTTCCTTCATGGAGGTATTACCAAAAAAATATATAGACACTTCATGCCTTTTTCCTTAACGGTTAAACCTAGTGGTCTCCCGCCTCAGCACCTGACGGGAACACTATTTTGCATTCAACTGTTGCAAAATCTCTATGCTTTCATAAAGTCACGAATCGAACTTGGTCTAGGTATTTGAGATCTACAGGTGCCATTTTAGACTACGGCTGTAATGCCTGATTTCCGAACTCCCTGACACCCCCACTGTGCCTAATGCAGTGCGTGCGACACCTACCGTCTCAGTTTCGCCCTGCCCCTTGAGCCACCGTAAAGCAATCCAGATATGGCCTGAATGTGGCTGATGATAATCATTCACGATTTTAGTGGTGAAATAATCGAGTTCAGAAGTCCATTTTCAAGTTTACATTACATCCACCGGTCTTTGCAAAGCCTTGAACCGGCTCGTACTGACTACCAGGTGGAAACTGTGTGTTGCCGACACAACATGTTTGGAAAGTGCAGGGGGTAGCATGGTGCAATGCTGGTAAAACGGAGGGGGGGAGGGGATACGGCAACGTTCGATTGATGATTCGGACGAAGATGGGGAAACATCGGGGCGACACGGCTGCACCATGTGGAGGAAATATGTGGCGCATAGTGTAAACACTGACAAGATTTCGAGACGTCTTGCACGTGAGCCCGTGCGTGGCTCTTGCAACAACCATTCCTTGGGGTTGACCGCGAACATCCAGGGGTTGCGGCGAGAGCATTAAGTTACGGATCCACAAGATATTGCCCAGAGACTAAAAATTCAGTGAGTCAGTCAGTCAAAAAGTCTAGTTCGCACATGGAGCCAGGACATGTTGCATGCAAGGGGTCGCAGTGTTGTTGCCTGTCCATGCTGCAGAGGCGTGGTGGGAATCCTCTGAAATGAAGTCTGGTCCAGCTCCTGGTGACGCACCCAAGATCAACCCCTACGACGGGCAGACCATGCGAATGACCCTGGATCAACAAATCTTGCGGGTGTGGCAATGACTGCTTTTGGCGGGTAAGGAGGGTTGCTCTTTGGTCCGTGCTCACCTGTGATGGCAACTTCAGCAGGAGCGGACAACATTTCAGCGTTGCCAAAAGGTGTGCAGTACGGAGGGCTTCGAAAAGTACACGCATCGGGCGCGTACCGAAGCATCTGTCAGCGATCGAAAGTGTATCATGCAGCCTCCAGCTGCCCAGTTTTTCTCTTATGCAGTCATCACCTTCACCCAAGGCAAGAGACAGGCAGGACAGGTGAGAGGCAAAGGAGTCGCACCCCTCTCAGCTTTTCACTTGGCAGGATTCGGTCACTTGCTGACCTTGAATTCAAAGCGAGCGGGGCAACGGGCTAACTTCTCATGAAGCACGAGTGTTCGTCATCCAGTATCCCAACTTCAGCAGTGAGTCCAAAGCATAGAGGAAGGGGCAACAGCCTCACTTCAAATTATGCACGAGTGTTGGTCATCAAACCAGAATCCGAAATTAAGACGTGACCCCACCTAGTTGTGAAACCTCAGTGTGAAAATGTGACAACAACAAACCTGACTCAGACACCCCTTGCTGGACACATTACCCCGACACACACACTTTGCCGCTTGTGGAACTTTATGAAGATACCGAAGCATCTTCAACGACCCCAAACACGCCCTGTCAACCTGCTATTGCATTGCATATGCGTGCGACCCGTAGACAAGTTACTTTCAGGAAAGCGAGAACGAAATGCTATGTTTGCTGAACAGCTATGATCTCGTGAGTGGGTCGTTCCGGTGACAGCGCACAAAATGTGGGCTGAACGTTCTTGGCTGCACAGGAGAAGGAACTGGAAGGTTTTCGATTTTGCAGACCTGTCAGTGTGTACCTGCCACTGTCAGCCTCCAAGTCGTGTCCGTAAATGCATCCGCCCACCCCCAGCAATTTCACCCCTCCCCAACAGTGCAAAGAAATCACCTTCGCACATTTTAGGGAAACAGGAAGGATAGACGGCGGTGGGCTGCCCTTCGCCACTTGTTCAATGACTTGGGACTGCCATGGTAGAAGAGCCAAGCCCCATTTCATAAACCTGAACAGCCTTCACGGCTCGATCGATATCGCTTTTGAGCCCAAGAGGTGCAGATCAAGCCCGTGATGTCAAACAATCGACGCTGCGCTTATTTAGCTGAGTGTCAGCTACATGAGTGTCAGCTGCTCGGCACCTGTTGTGCGAGTAGTAGCGTAGTGGGGCAGCAGTCGCAGTCCTTGGGGCATCAGCTGCACCACCTGACCGCACACCCCCTTTCATTGCGAGCCCTCACGTGCCACGACCTCACCCATGAAACCATTGCCTTATCCTCTGCCGCATGTACTTCTTGTGGATCGCTGTCGCTCTTTCCCCCCCAGATGATTGACTCGGAGGGCAAGTACAAGTCGGATCATACCGTGTCCTACATGAAGAGCGCCGTCGGAATCATCTCGATAGCTTTCGCTCTTCTGTCCCATTTTTATCCTTCCCCGTTCCCGACGAATAGGACGTTGATCGGGATCTGCGCCGTGTGGTATGCTGCATGCGAGAATGTGATCTGCAATTGGAAGCCGGGGTATTTGGTGTCGAGTTGGGAGGCTGGTGGCAGGACCAGTCCCAGCGAAGGCGAGCTGTACTCTCGAAGTGACCAGCGCAGCCTTGTAAGAACACTCATTCGGACTTACATGGGCAGCCCTGCTGCCGAAAACGAAGTGCTGAATCACTTCCCATGTAGCTGCCAGATGTACAACATCAACCGCATTATGTGCTGTGCTTGGGGTTTCGCGGTCTGTGGCTGTGGTTGGGTGGGGGTTCGTGTGTTGGGGTTGGGTTCGTGTGTGTGTGTGTGTGTCTGTGTCTGTGTCTGTGTCTGTGTGTGTGTGTGTGTGTGTGTGTTGGTGCAGCGACTTACCCCTCACAGAAATCAGCGATGTCAGTGAGACGTCACACCAAGGTGCTCGCTGATGGAGAGGGAAAACTTGGATGAACCCAAGTTGAAGTGAGTCCGGACCACCATTCGTCTATTGTACCATTATCGGATATTTTTGTACACCACATCCCCTAACATACACCCCTGAATTTGTGTCAGTGATACATACTCTCACTCACTGATCGGAATGCTTGAATCAATGCAAGTGATGGAATATGAATGACCAGCTTCCCAACATATTCTTTGTTGTACCTCGGTCTTCTTCCTTTTGCATTGTTGCATTGTGTGATGCCTCGCGCAGCGGATCGTATACTCCGCATTCACCACGAGGCTCATCCTATTGTTCTCCGACATGAACTTTCCGACAAGAATTCCCCACTTCAGGAGCTCCAAGACACCCGTAAGCTCTCTCTGAGAGCCGGTTGTAGGGTTTTCATTGATTGGTACGACAACTACTGAACTTCAATGAGTGTGTTTGTTGTGTAGGTAAGTGCATGTGCTTCCTTACATGTGGGTGGTCATTCGTTACCGCTCGTGTGCACGGGTACAAAATAAGGAACGCTGGCAACGTCTGCTCACTGCCGTAGCACCCGTGTTGTCCCTTGTTGGTAGAGTCTTTGCTCTTTGTTCTTTGTTCCTAACTCACCACTTGCCCTACCATGTCTTCGTCCCCTCACAAATGGAGCATGGTCCTTCCTCCTTGCTCGGTTGTGCACTCGTTTCTGGTTATGTTGCTTCTACTACTACCCGGGGTATTTTTTGTGTGTGCGGCCTTTGTGGTACTAATTTTTGATGAGTACCCCGGGATGTATAGTGACGAATGGACCCTTGGTGCAGCGACTTACCCCTCACAGAAATCAGCGATGTCAGTGAGACGTCACACCAAGGTGCTCGCTGATGGAGAGGGAAAACTTGGATGAACCCAAGTTGAAGTGAGTCCGGACCACCATTCGTCTATTGTACCATTATCGGATATTTTTGTACACCACATCCCCTAACATACACCCCTGAATTTGTGTCAGTGATACATACTCTCACTCACTGATCGGAATGCTTGAATCAATGCAAGTGATGGAATATGAATGACCAGCTTCCCAACATATTCTTTGTTGTACCTCGGTCTTCTTCCTTTTGCATTGTTGCATTGTGTGTGTGTGTGTGTGTGTGTGTGTGTGTGTGTGTGTGCGTGCGTGCGTGTGTGTGTGTGTGTGCGTGTGGGGGGGGGGGTCCGCATTGGCCATCTGTTGGTTCTTGTTCCGGACACTCAGTGTGTGTGATGTTTAGGCGAGTGTGGGAGGGGTAGGGGTTCTGGCGGCGAGGGCTCTGGCGGGGTGGGGTGGGGGTTGGAGGGCTTGCTTTGTTTTTTACTTTTTTTGCTGAGGGTGGGGATTGCGTGTTTCGAATGGGTACGGAATTGTGTGGGATGTAAGCGCATATGGACCTTGTAATTTTGGGCGTATCGACGGGCATAATTTTTCTCATCGTGTGTGTAGTATTGTGCTTTGGTTTGGGTCTGTGTAAGGGTGTAGGCTGAGTACTTGAGGTGCTCAGGAGACAGTGGGTCAAACCGAGGTTGTAATCGGATCCAGGGACCCTGGCACTGATGTCAGGAATGGGATTCTCGCGGAGTCACTCTCTGGTTTTCTCCAGTGTTAGTGGTTGTTGTCTTCAAGGCGTGAGAGAGACATGCATCGAAAAAGGGGAACCGTAATCTGCTGGGTGCTTTTACCTCCAAAAATGTGTACCCCCTTCATCTAAATTGCGAAGCGCAAGTGCAGAAAAAGAACTGCTTGGCGGGGTGCTTCGTTGCAAAAGTATTTCCGGGCAATCAGTTTTCCATTTGTTACGTCACGGTACATCACGGGACGTCACGGGGGTATGAGGCGTATTGGGGGTACCAGATGGTGCTGGGAGCGCATATGGCAAAACGCCGAATTGAAATCTTTCCCAGGGGGCGAGTTTGTAGGTGGCCAAACTGCGTGACATGCTTTATCACAGCGCAATGGGTCAATGTGTTCTCAGTGAAAGAGTTTCAGCTATTCGAGGTTTCTTCACGTTCTGGCTTGGCTTACCCCTTCTGATGCTCTGCTGCTGATAGTAGCCCATTGTACCTCTCTCTCTTTCGCTACCTTTATCCTCTGATCTGCCCTCAGCTATTTCGTGCTGTCTGCCTTTTTGCAACTTGTCGTTTTGATGGAGTCGACCACCATTCTCATCGCCCGAGCACCGAAGAAGGTTTGCCCTGCCTGCATTTGCTGAGCGATGTGAGGGCATGGAGAATTGTGTGCTTGTGCTCGCACATTATGTCTTTCTGTACGTTCACCATACGTAGCTGGAGCCACGGTTTTTGCAGCAAATTCAAATTCGACCTCAGCCTCCTCCAATGGTGTGATTTCACCGTTGCTCATAATCCCTTGTTTTTGGAGGGCCTCATGTGAGTATCTTCCACCAGAGTCTGGGCTGAAACCCAGAGATTTAGGATACGTTTCAGCCCCCCGGCAAAGAACCAATTGCACGAAAAACACCGCACATGCCTCCCCATTGGTTTAAAGGTATGAAGCCCCCCCTTTTTTTGATACTGTGGCCACTGATCAAATGACAAATGTACAGCATTTTTTGGGCCTTCTTTGTGAGTATTTCAACTCATTTAGCCAATTTTGGTAAAAGTGACACATAAACATGAGTAACAACTATGTTCTGTTTTGCCAAGTGCCCCCCCTACTCAAGGTGCCTTGCCAGTAATCCATTTTGTTGGCTACATTACGTAAAAACTGCGCAATTTGCAAACATAGGTGCAAATGCATGACCAATGTAGACAGATGCGAAGTAAGCAAGCATAATGAACAAAGCATTTCCACATGTTTGGTATTTGCGGTTCCACGCGTTTGGTAAATCTGTTGCACAAATAAAACCAAACACCCTTGCCCCTGTGGCATGTTCGTGGCAAGAGGCGATGAATCCACACTTGCGTCGTGCAAGGAAATTGTAACCATCCAAATGACTTAACGTCTCCTGCAGAATATTTTTCTGGCCATAATCCTACCCTGGGCTGGAATGGCTTCTGTCAAATCACTCGAAGAGAGGTTGTTAGATCAAGCGCCGGCGCAAGCGTCGTATACCCCCTCCCCCTTTTGAGGTTCGTTCGCGTAGCATACCCCAAGTTGTGGTATCACATGACCAACCCCTTGTAAAATCATCGTTTTTGGACAGAAAATGATCCCCGGATGAATTTTTGAATTTCGATACCCCATACCCCCCCCCCCCCGGATTGGGGGGGTGGGAGGGTGGGGGTGTCAAAACTGCTTTGCATATTGCGGTTGCTGTGTGTGGATTTGGACTTGAGTCCTGGGCAACTTTTTTCTTGTATACAGACCCCCTAACCCATGGCGAGGGTCCCGGGTCCAAACTCCGGGTACCCCCGGTCGGCCCCCTTATGGACCCTTGCCGGTGGGGACTTAGCCGTTTTCACGCCGAATAGGCTGTAAAGATTCATGATTTTTTACCCCAAAAAGGGGGAGTTGCATTTTCGACATTTTTGACCCCCCCCCCCCCCGGCCCCCCAGCCCCCCCCCAAAAAGTGGTTTTCAAGTGGGGACCAAAAACTCATTGGTGATGTGTTTATGGACAAAATAATGATTTTACAAGGGGCTAAACAAATAGTTCAACCCCTTGAGGTAGGGTACACGAACAGGCCCAAAAAGGCGTTTTCCCTTAATGCGGCCTGTTTGTGGACGCTGCGCAAGGGCCGGGGCTGGCACTGGGTGGGTATCTGGAACCAAGCAGGGCCCTGGATCCGGCGCTGCCCGCGCTGGGTGACCTCACAGCAATCAGCAGAACTCTGGGGAGTGCTTGCAGGGCTCGAGAGGGCACAAGGGCCAGCAAATTTGTTTGTAGACAACACGGGTGCCTTAAGCACTTCACTCTGGGGTAGGGCCAACATAGCCCTGCCGGAACAACAACGCATCATAAGGCGCCTGGCACAAAGGCTGCGCTGGCAGGGGGGGGGGGGACTGCAGTTACATTATGTGCCCTCCTAGCTCAATCCGGCAGACCCGGTCTCCCGCTGGTTTAGTGGCCAATCAGCCAGACAAATTGTTGTGCAAGCCAGGGCCAGGGAGGCGGTGTTTCTGAGCCGCGCGCGCACTGCGCCATGGGGCAGCATAGCGGACAGAGACAGGCAACAGTCCGTTATGTGTGGCTCATACACCTGGCAGCCGGGGCACTGGCGCCATTAAGGCGAAACCTAAAGTGGTCTGCGCGAACCTCGAGTGGTTTGGGTTTTTGCATTGATGCCCTTGTTTCTTTGCCACTGAAGTCCGTTTCTTTTGGCGCTATGACCCGGTCGCGAAGGCGTAAGCGGGTGCGAGGTCGGCGCGGCGGCCGCCCACACCGCCGCTCCGTGCAAGCGGCGGAACGCCGCGCGGCCTGCGCCCAGGCGCACTTCAGTGCGGTGTGTGCCCACCGCGTCGCCGGCCGCGCAGTGCGGCGCGTGTACCTGGGGGGAGCAGCCCGTCTGGTCTTTTCAGTGCCGTTCCCGGAAGGGGAGGCACCTGCGGTGCTGCGTGACGCCACTTTTGACATTGCCGGCCGCCTCCGCACAGCTCCGCACGAGGGTCTCACGACCCGCGGCAGCCCTGATGTGAAGGTGCCGGGGCAGAAGCATCACTGCCGGCATCGATGGCGCCTGCTGCTAGAGGAAGGCCCAATCTTCCTCTCCCTCAGCACCCATCACCACGCGAGGGCGGGTAGGCCCACCCGTACCTGTGGATCTAGGGCCGGCCTGCTCTGGTGTGGCGGGTCGCTTCGATGTTTGCGCCATTACGGCCTGTGTTTTCTAGTTTTTTTGTGCGCTTCTGATTGCTTTTTGGTGGGATCTCAGACGCTGTGGGGCGCCTGGCGCGGTGGACGTTGGCTGCAGCTGCCGGGCGTCTGTTGGGGATGGCCATTGGGGTACCTGGACCTGCATCTCCTCCATTTGCCCGCGGGGGGCTCTTCGGTGGCGCGTGCCCTCGATGAGTTCAGGCGCGCGGGCGCGATGAAGGTGCACTAGGGCTACGGTTTGGCTAACCTAAGATAGCTAACCTGAAGGCAGATGCCACAGAGAGCATACAAAGTTTTTTCCCAGATGCAAATACCGGTCAGTGAAGTGTTTCAGCGATGAGAGTGTTGATTCTCAGGGTTGCAGGGTTCAGGGTGCAGGGTACAGGGTCAGGGTGCAGGGCAGAGCAGGGCCATCAAAACACAAGTTGCGCATAGCAACCTTTTTTTTTTGCTGAAGGGGGGGTGGGTAGTGACAGTAGCAGTAACAGTGACGGCAATTGTGACCAGGGGTTGCCATAAGGACGCTCAGCCTTTTTTTTTTAACTAAGGCAGCCACTCTCTGATGTTTGGTGGCTACCCACCAACCGCCATTGGTTACCCACCAACCGCCATCGGTTACACACCAACCGCCATCAGTTACACACCAACCGCCATCAATTGCCCACCAACCGCCATCGGTTACACACCAACCGCCATTGGTTACCCACCAACCGCCATCGGTTACACACCAACCGCCATCGGTTACACACCAACCGCCATCGGTTACCCACCAACCGCCATCGGTTACCCACCAACCGCCATCGGTTACACACCAACCGCCATCGGTTACACACCAACCGCCATCGGTTACACACCAACCGCCATCAGTTACCCACCGGCCGCCATCATAGGGCGTATTGGACACTCCGAGTTTTTATTTTATTTTATTATGGCAACCCCTGATTGTGACAGGGACAGTGACAACGTTGCTTGAGGTATGATGCTACTCACCTCCCCTCTTTCTCTCCCACCACGCTTGATGTATTTTTAACCTGCCTGGGCCTCACCAGAGGCCCCTGTCTACTCTGGCGCCACGCGGCAGGCGCGAGCATATGTACTGCTCACATCATGGGCATGACCCCAGAAGCAAATACCGGTCAGTGAAGTGTTTCAGCGATGAGAGTGTTGATTCTCGGGGTTGCAGGGTTCAGGGTTCAGGGTACAGGGTCAGGGTGCAGGGCAGAGCAGGGCCAGCAAAAGTTACCCCCAAGGTAAGGGGGGGCGACTTGGTGCGATATATGATTGGGATGTCCGGGCTGTCCAAGAAGGATCAAACAGAGTTGGGGAGCCCGTTCATGAAGTCACTGTGACAAAGCCCCAACCGCTAACTTCATGACTTTGGGCATGGCATGCAATTTTGCCTAACCCCACGGGCACATATCTCAACTTACCCTCTAGCTGGTCCTCCCATGGTCACTAGCCTCGGGGCGAAGCCACAATCATGGTAAAGAAGAGTGCATCAAATCAATGCACTTCGCGAGAGCAGCAACCATAACACTACAGAGTAGTGGTCTTGTCACTACTGCGTGCACGTTTGGAATGATTTTGTGGTTCCCTCACCGTGTTTGCCTTGTTGTTCTTGGTCAATGTACAGTGTACCACCATAGCCGATGGGACAATATCCAATCAAAAAGCGACATAAATATTCAAACACTCAAATAATAAAGTAGAAGCGCAAATCACCCAAAAGCAACACATAACTCACAGACACCTCAAAATGAATATCCTCTTTGGTTTGACGGTGAGGGTGGCGTCCTAGCTTTGGGCGCCTGAGCCGGCAAACCAGGTAGCCCTTGCAATGCCATAGGGGCTTTGGACTGCCGGCTGTGGTGGGTTGCCTTTGATGGACGCCGGGCCCCCAGTGTGTAAATCTGCGGGCAAGCGGCAGAGGCCCCATGCCCCCTTACAAGACCTAGCACATCGTGTGTAAAGGCTGCGCCATTATGGAAAGAGGAAGGGAGGGAAAGAGAGCATTGAAAGGCGGCTAAGGGTACCAAAAACTTGCATGTATAATAACTTGGCATGAAAAGGCGGTTAAAAGAGCCGAAAAGCTTGCATGTACAACATCTTGGCATAAAAAGGCAACTAAAACAACCAGAAAACTTGCATGTACAGAGACAAGGTTGCAGGACATGCATTCGACAATGCAGCAGGAGATAGCGGGTGGTATCGGCAATCCTCATTTCCCCCCGGTCGGTTCTCTATAGTGGTGTCCAACGTCGGTGTCCACGTGTGTCTACCTGGGCATCCACTTCGGTGGTCAATGTGTGTCCACGCGTGTCTACCTGGGGGGTCAACTTCGGTGGTCAAAGGGTGTCAACATGGGTGTCAAATGTTGTAGATACAACGGCAGATAGCAGCTGGTGCAAGCAATCCTCACTTTCTCCTCCCGAATGAATGCATGAACACACATGGGAGTGCTATGTGGAGGGGCCAGGTTTTTATGACACGTGTCACAAAATTGGGTGGGCAGTTAGGGCCGCCTAATTATTGCCGCCACTGTTGAATTGTTGGGCTGAAACTCTGGGGTTGCCATGTGACAAGGTATCTTCCACTAAGTTCGGGCCGACGCCGAACCATTCAGCATGTTGCAGATTTTTGACCCAGATTTTGCATGCCACTTGCTAAAGTGGTTGGTGAGGTTTCTTTACATTTTGGGGTTGTTGCTGGTGTAGAAGGTTGGGGACCTGTTGTTGTGGGAGAAGGGTCGTGGCAGTCTGTGTGCAAAGGCTACTGAAGGTACTGGGAGGTTACCTGTTGTTTGCTTTTGGGTTGGAAGTCCATTCATTTTTGTGGAAGGCAGCGTTTTGTTTCATGCTTCATGCTGCCATGCCCCTGCATGTGCCCTTCCCGCACCCCCCAAAGTTTTGACACTGTGATGCAGCTCTCCTCCCTCCCACTTTCCCTGCCCTGCCTGCCCCTGCCAGGGCTACTGCTTGTCTTTGACGCTCGCAGCCGTGTCTCTTTTCCTTTCACGACCCTCCTCTCATGCGCCACTGGCTCAACTTGGGCTTCCCCTGGGTGCTGGCCTGACCAGGGATCGGCAACTGTACCAAAACACCGGTGTTGTGGGCGGCCTAAGTGGATTTCTTGCATTTGGAATGTTTTTTTTTGTTTTTTTTGGTGCATGTGTTGAGGTGAAACCATTTTGCGTGCACCCTATGTGCAATGCATTGCCCTCATATGCAGAATCATTGGCTGCGAATCAAAACCTTCGTCCCGAAGTTCAGCCCCAACTACTCTGTTAATTGTGAGATTGTGGTAACAAAAGCCTCTTTGGACAGCTGGAACCCGATTGCGATAATCTGTATGGCATCTCTGACCTTGAATCGCCTTTCCTCAATCTCCGTGAGCGTTTCCCAACATCAAGACTCGGCAACATCTCGGGAAAACCAGGGAGCGGGGGGTCCACATTCGTCCTATTCATAGTCCATATTATCGACTTTCGACAATTTCGGCATTCACACGTTCTTGCAATCACCGACAGCCCACCTCCATTGTAAGGTGCCCCTCATCACCAGATACTCCAATGCCTGAACAGCTCTGTCTCAGCGCTCGGTTTTGTATTGAGCCCCTTTTGAAGGGGGAGAGGTCCTGGTATGGGGATACTGTGTGCAAGTGCAGGCACACAGGATTTGCACAGACACTGGGAATGAGCCCCTCAGAAGCCCCTCAACACA
Organism: Eutreptiella sp. 'Long Island Sound 2002'; assembly: GCA_964036045.1. Lineage (NCBI taxonomy): Eukaryota > Euglenozoa > Euglenophyceae > Eutreptiales > Eutreptiaceae > Eutreptiella > Eutreptiella sp. 'Long Island Sound 2002'. The sequence continues at coordinate 29,210,317 of OZ038398.1, read as the reverse complement.
GGTGCATGCTGCTGTGTAGACACCAACGGTGGTTGTAGTTGCTTTTCATGGAATACGGCCTGCTTTGCGGCCAAGCAGCAAGATGCGTGAAATTGCGTGGGTGTGGGCTGAGGGTCTGGGTGCTCAAATCATGCCTGCATGAGCCAGCCAGCCCATCAGCCAGCTGAGTTGAAAGAAACAAGGGGATGCCATGGATCCTGCACTTCGCACTCATGCATGCTGCTTGCTTCTGCGTAGAGGTGCCATGGGTCCTGCGCTTCACCCCCATGCATACTGCTTGGTTGGGGATGAAGTGCGGGATCCACGGAAGGTGCAGAGAACGTCCATCACCACCCCATGAAGCGCTGTGCAAGAACCTTTAAAACCCCTGAACAACATGGAACAACCCCCCATACGTGCAATTTCCCTCAAATATCGAACAATCTCTGTGGTGCAACACCCCCTCATCAAGGCTATTCTATCGTCGACAGCCCTGAATTCCCCTCAACTTGTAACAGTAATGCTTACTGATGCAACACCACTCACCAGCCTCGGCACGCACTCAACGACACTTCTTGGTGTGCAACAACCTTGAACAACCTGTGCAGCAATCCATGGCCCCAACAAACTCAGCAATCCTCAACAGCCTTCAGCAACCCATAGCAAGACAGAAGAAGCCTCATTGAACTGCAATAGTCGCAGAAAAATGTGCGGCTTTCATCAATCCTTGACATCTTTCAATAACAGCCATCAACACCCCAAACAAGCCGTACCAAGGTCAGTGAACCTCAACAAGCCTGAACAGTGCAACAGCGCTCCTTAATCCTCATGGCAACAATTCCCGGAACTCCTCAACAGAATTCTCCAACCCTCAGCAACCGTCACCGGCGGCAACCCTGAACAACCTGAACCACACCGTCAATGCCACGCTGTTGCTAACTAGTTGTCAGCTTGTGGTGCCCAGAACACCAGCCAGCTATCCTCACTAGCATCCACGTAATCTCAACACAGGGCGGTACATTGCTGTCTACACCATGGAAGAAGTAATGAAAGAGACTGCGACGTATCGCTGTGACAAATTCTTTGATTCCAGAGGTATGGGGAGGCTTGAGGTGCGATTTAGGGGTGAGCATGAGGGGCTATGAGGGGCAGTAGCCCTCCACCTCACCATAGGTCCTGCATAGGGCTGCCAGTTTTGTTTCTAGTGCTTGGTGCTCTTTTTGCCTGGGCTCAGAAAAAGGAATCCTCGTTGTGCCATGATGTCTCCTCTCCTCACTGGTTCAGAATCGTTTTGGTTTTCCATATTTTGCCGTAATTGGCGTGCCTTCCTTTTTGATTTCAGTTTGAATTCCACTTTCAGTGTATGGGTATAGCTGGGTCAGGAGTGAGTTTGAATTTCGTTTAAATTGTGTGGTTGGTAAAGTTATGTGTACAGGAGCCATTGGTCCCCTTTTCTTGAACCATAAATGGGCAAGCATTGACAACACAGCAAGCTTTGACAGCAGCTGTGCATCCAACCTCTCCCATGAGGCCTGGTGTCCTTGGTGGAGAGACGAGTGACAAGCTCTTTGCTAGCCTGAGCACGTTCCAAGATGGTGATTAATACTGATTTGCCTACATAAGTGTTCTCATCGGGGATAAACATGCAACGCTACATTTGGAACCCCCCCATTTGCAAGCACCAACAGTTGAAGCATGCCGCGGCATTGAAAATTGGGTTGGGACTTTTTGGGGAAAATATTGGACCAAAATATCAATCCCATCCCTGAGCAGTCAATTGTCAGAGGGGGCCAGTACTCGAGTGGTTAAATGGTGCATCTGTGATTGAGACGTTTGTGGTTCAATTCCTGGGATTGGCAATCTGTGGCAACCCAGGCAGAGACAGGGACACAGAGTCCAACCAGTTTCCCCCCTTTTTTTTGCTGTGCTGTGCTTTGACAGATCATTGTTTTCTTCACTTTGTCTTCTGATGTCTACTGTTGAACCTACTGAGGAGGGGACAACACAACCCAAGAGGAACCAGGAGACAACCAGGAGTATTACAGACTGTTTGCAGTGGGCAATTGGAGGAGGCATCGGGCAGTACCTATGTTTTACAGACACCCAGGGTGAAGGTCAAAATGGGAAATTGTACTGTACTTTATGTGCAGTTTGGCTGTCATCAAAGGGTGCCATCTTGAAGGACCATGTTTTGGGTAAGAGCAAGAAACAACCCGATGGTTCCTATGCCAGCCAGCCTCGAACACATGCCCGCAAAGCTGCACTGCAACCTGCACCTGCACCTGTTTTTGCAGGGTGTCAGGAGATGCATTTCTTTGTGTTTGGTTCTGGGTTTTCCCACTTTTGTAGCTGTTGGAAAATCACCTCGAAGAGAGGTTGTTAGATCAAGCGCAGGCGCGGGCGTCGTATACCCCCCTTTTTTGGGGTCATTCGCGTAGCATACCCCAAGGCATGATATTGGATGTCCAACCCCTTGTAAAATCATTATTTTGCCCAAAAAGACAATCCCCCAATGGATTTTTTTATTCTGAGGCCTCTATCCCCTAAAACTGGACAACACTTTTTTGAGGGGGGTAGGCTAGGGAGTATGTGCAATATGGGGGGGGCAAAGTTGCTGGTGTTGCAAAAGTGTGCGATCTAGAAGAGTTATTTTCCTTAGACACCCCATAGATGTTTGTACGCATATGTCATGTTTTCTTTTGCTGGATTGGAAAGGGAATTAGGAGCCCACAATGGGGTGCATATGCAGGGTTTGCTTTTCACCAAGATTCGCTGCAGTTTGCCTATGTTTTGGAAAACAAGAGTACACATGGTTTTGTGGCATTTTTGACAGATTTAGTGGTCCTTTGATGGGGCCATTGATGGGTGGTTAGGACCCTCCCCTTTTGAACTTTTTGAAGAACCCCTTGTTGTCACTTGGCCTCTTTTGGGGAGTGGGGGTGTTGGGTTGGGTTGGGATAGGGCCTCACACAGGCAGGGATTGCAGGCCAGTGCGTCCTTCCCTGCTCGGCACTAGTCCCAGATCCTGGCTGTCTGGTTCCATGGCCGAGCGGACTAGGACAGCCCCCATGGACCACACCGCAGCGTAGGTGAGCGGGAGATGCTGTCATGGTGCAGGTGTGTGTGGGCGGGCGCTCTCAGGGGACAGGGGCGTACTGCAGGCACGTCGGGTCACACAGTGAAACTGCGCCTGGCCCAGCCCACAGTCAGCGCGTGCTGGTGCAGATGTACGCGCTGTCAGTTGGACATGACGGTTGGAGGGGAGCCGTGGGGAGTGTGTAAGCCCGGTGCTCCGGGCCCTGGTGGGGAGGCTAGGGGAGCCTGACACTGAGCCCACCAGGGGAGATATGGGCCAGGGCAGCACAGCCTCCAGGTCACAGAGACATACTGCCTGGCCGCCCCACGACTGCCGGGGCACGGGGGCGGGTGGGGCTTGAGGTCCGACTGGGGAGGCCCCACACTCCTTGATTGCCACACGGCACAGGTGGTGTTTCCTGATGGCAGGGGCCAGCGTCCCATGGCCTGTGCGTGCCACCGCGGCAATTGGAGGGGTCCCAGGGCGCGCTGAGCGCTTCCCTGCCCATGGGACCTGCCGGGGATGTCCCGGATGCGACGCTACAGCCCGTGTAGACAGGGGGGCCGCGAGGGCACACCACCTGAATGGCCCCTCCAAGGGTGGGGGTGGGGGAGGGGGCAGGGGTCAGCTGGCGGCCGTCTGGCCTCTAGGGGTCACCCACAACTGCACTGGAGTGCACAGGGCTGTGCAGGCGCGGGTGGTCGCGTTGAGGTAGGGGGGGGCGTCTGCACACAAGGAGGTTCCCTAAGCATGCTGGTACAGGGATACTCATAGCGGTCTCGCTGCGAGCCCTCCACAGCCACCACCATGTGCAGGCTCAGAGGGTGCCAACGTCCTTAACCCCTCCTGTTGGGAGTGGGGGCGGGGGGGCCTTGCGGCAGGGGGGGGGGTCATAGGCGAGGGAGCAAAGGAGGGCAAGACCTGTGCTACCTCTGACCGCCAGAATTGCCCCGCGCTCCTTCGGGAGCTCTGACCCTGTCTGTACCTGCAGAGCGAAAGGCGAGGATGTGGCATAGGGTGTGTGGGTTTGGTTTTTCCCCTAGGGGGGGGGGGGGGGGCAAAAAGTCCGCCCCCTGTTTCATGTCCCCAATGGGGGCCAGCCCATGGCTTGCACCCTCGCTTCCCGGTGGCTTAAATTTGGGCCGCTTAGAGCCATTTAAGCCCCAGATGCGTTGACCCTCCAAAAACCTTGCTTTGATTCATTAGAAACCCCTCACACCTATGCTGGATTGCTTTTCTAGTGCACCATTGCATTGGGTGAGCACGGGTCATTTCCAAAGTTGTTTGGAAATACCCCATTCAAACAACCGTCACATTATTTTATTTCTCAAAAATGATTGGGTCCAAGGGATTTTGGAAAGAAAGCAATTGTCAATATGTAGAAACGCCATATCTTTGGCTACCTTGGTATAGGGGCACCCGGTGGGCTTCGGGAGGGGCGTAGGGACCCCCCCCCCTATTTTGGGGTTGGGAAACACAAAAAAAACATGTTTTGCCCGTGAATGGATGGTTATTAGTGGGTACTTGCCCCTACACAGGGCTCACGATGGCTGCCAATAGGGTATGACATCCTTCGTACTAGGATCCTAACCAGAGTACGAAAAATAACTACTAATTCCTAAAAATAACCCACACCACCCCTAGATACCGCCAATGACATAATAACCCAGTAAGAAGGATGTCATACCCCGTTTTTAGCCATCGTGAGCCCATTACAGGGGCAAGTACCCACTAATAACCATCCATTTCACTTCTAAAACATGTTTTTTGTGTTTCCTGACCCCAAAATAGGGTGGGGGGTCCCTACATCCCTCCCGAAGCCCACCGGGTGCCCTTGTTGCAATTCGTGTTGTGCTGTTGCTCCTAATGCTGCTGCAGATATTATTTCACCAACCGTTGGAGTTCTATCGGTTAGTAGATGCATGGCCAGCATGTGCGAGGAGATGCTGCACCGGAAATTAGTTTTTGCGACGAATGACACAGAGGGGGATATATCTGAGTCTGCCGGTTCACTGCTTGCACCCTAGCATATCACTCTCCCACTTTGTGATGTGGCACTCATCTTCACAGTGTGCCTCCTACCCCCTCAAAATGCATATATGAATGCATTTAGACTGGTTATAACTAGGCAACAACGGTTGAAGCATGCCACAGAATGACGCAGCACCTATTTTTGGGGCCTGCTGGTGGGGGTTTTGAAGCATGCCGCAGCACACTGAAATTTGCTCCTTGCTTCGTTTGCAGAATATGTTGCATGGTGTCACTTCAAAATTTCTTGGTTAAATGACGCTATCTACAAGGTTGGGTGCCAAGGTAGACACCAAGGGGTTCGTTCTGCAAGGATTGCCTGGTCGCAAGTTAAAGCTGCTGATTGTCCTTTTTTTTGTCTTCAATTGCTGTTTTTTTTTGTCCGCCGCCCTCGGTCTGCACGCCATGTCAAGAGGGCCTTCAGTTTGTTGGGACATAACCTAACACACGATTATCTCAATATGAGTAATGAGACGTTGCGCCATTTGGCAATCATGTATGTCATGGACAAAACGCGCAAATGTGAGGAGGAGGAGTAGCAACATGACCACCCGTGAAATGATTCTTTTGTGTTCATCTTGCAGGGTGTTGGGACATGCATTCCTTTGGGTTTGGTTCTGGGTTTTGCCACCTTTGCAGCTTTTGGAAAATTGGGTTGGCCCCCACCTACGTCTTGAAGCATGCCGCAGCATGCCGCAGCACAGCAATTTTTCTTGGGGACAGTTGGTACCTGGTTGCAACAGGGGCTAGACACCTTAGCAGGTCCTGGCCTGGCAACTACAAGGCTGGCCGGCATGAGTAGTGCAGTCTGCTGGTGTGAAAGGAGCTGCGGACACCACACTGTACTTCTGGGGTCAAGTACTCGCCACAGTACAAACGCCAAAACAGTGGGTGAGAGCACTCCAAAAGGTGCGCCTATGGAAGGAACAGTACTCAACTGTTGTGGGCCGCATACCGTAAGTGTTTGAGGCGCCTCGCTGTGCATGCTCACAGTGTGTGGTGGTCCCAAACATGTTGGTGTGCTTGTTGGTTCATCGCCTCCTGTTGCACCAAGTGGCAATGCAGTCAGTGGGGAATGACAGCAAATTGCACAAGCAGAAGTGTTGTCACAGAATTGTTTGTGTACATGAGGAGGAGTCCCAGTGGGGCTGGCTGAGGACCTAGACAGCCTCAAGGTGGGAGGGTGTACTGTTCAGTTCTGTTGTTCAATCATCTCAAACGGGCGTATTATTTGGGTGAACGGCTGATTTGATGCTTACCTGGAGGGGGTTTGAAGAGCAGACCTGGAACATCCTGTGCCACACATCTTCAACTTCTGTCCTCTGGAAACATATGTCTGCTTTCAGGCTGTTTGTACCCTCCCAACCTCAAGGACGGGCTCCAATCACTACTTCAGCCGCTGGACGTCGCTATGACAAAATGAGCCGCATCCAGTTGGGAGCAGCTGTCCAACGCTGGGCTGCTTTGCATGCCTGCCACACACTACCAGATCCTACCCACATTACCACGTGCAATCCCACCATAGGTGACACCACTACACAACATTTGGCACTGCCACATAGCACCACACTCTGCCCCGGACTATCTTCCATTTGCACATGTTACTGCACAGCACCACGCAGCCCACATCCGCCAAGGTAACCAGAGGGAGAGGGGATGTGAGATGCCCTGAATCGAAATGATAAATAAGCTCAGAACACACAGTTTTTTGCTTTCCTCCAGGTTTTGGCATGTGGTGGAATTTCTCTTCCCGGCTTTGATTAAACCAGCCTGACCAAATACCAGGTACCAAGATGATGCACACAAATGCGAATCGCAACAGAATATCCACTCTGGTTCCTCAAATGGGGCCTCATGGAGCACAGCTACTGAGTTGCAAGACGTTGAATCCCCAAACTACACCCACTGTCAATGATCCCACATCAAGCATCCATGGGTTGTGGAGTTGAGGAGTTTTCTTGTATTGTATCCATGTTGGCGCAAGTGCTGAAGGCGGGGGAGGGGGTTTGCAGAGGGTCCAAAGATTGAAGCGACCCAGGTGTGCTATGGGCATAAATTGGAGGCCCCCGGTTGAATCAATTCTTTGTCGACATGTATCTTCTGGGGTGGATTTAGTCCTACCCTCTGCTGGACCCCGCTATGCATAATTTGGAACGCCCCCAGCACTGCTGGCCTTGCTGTTGCTTACACTTATGATTAGCGGTAGTCTGTTTAGGTTTGTGGCTGCTGCTCCAGTGAAGCATTTCTCTTGCAAGGCCTTATTTTTTGCTGGAGCAGCACACGATCTGACCAATGCTTATGTCATGTTCTGAGCTTTGACTGTTGCTTACCTCTCCTTTTCAAGGGTCTCTATCACATAATGCCGCCGTAGGTTCTACACTGCCCGAGACTGTTCACCTTTGACACAAGTTTGACACAAGAGATATTTGTCCACCTGTTTTTCCCAATGCCTTCCTCTGAGTCTCTCTTCCTCTGTGTGTGTGTGTGTGTGTGTGTGTGTCGCCTTGGCAAGTCATTTCGTTTCACCAGCATCAGCTTCTCGTACCATGCTCCCGGATTTGTTAGTCAATTACTGTTGTCAGGAACAGGGATTCACGGAGAAGCAGGGGCGGGTATTTTGGTAGGGTACATGGTACGGGGAACGATGTTAACAAACATTTGAAATGTGCACGCACGTTTGTGCAACAAACATACTGCTAATGTCCGTCTTGACATTCATTTCCGTTCCACTGCATTTTTTTGCTGAATGTGTGCCAATTGTACGGTGGTCTATTACTTCATACCAACGTTCTCTCTCTGCGCCAACAGTGAAACATTGCGGGAGTATTTCGATGTATTCCAATGCACTATTGACAGTGGCAAAGCATAGTTTGAGCAATGTAGAGCAATGTGTAGCAATAAATTTAATGGTCTTCAGTAAGCACACACAGAAGTTATTATTTTATCCATTCATGGTTACAACACAACACAATTTGTAAGCGCGAGAGAACTGATGTTGCAACCGCAGGTAAATCCAACAAGTTGTAACTGTGAGTAAATCCAGTAATCAAGAATAATAACAATAATAGTGTTTCCCCCTTGGGAGCGACATTTTTTACACTGCAAAAAAATTATTCTTATTCGTTTTATTATTATTATGATCATGGTTATTTTTCTTATTATTAGTATTATTGTTGCGCTGATCTCTCCTCCATGCGGCAAGCAAGGATCCCCGGCATGACACTAGGGGGGGAACGCCATGTGTGCATGTCAAGACCAGCTGAAAATGGGCTAAAAAACCTTCACCAGAGCCTCAGAAAAGGTCTGGCACCATTTCTGGAATATCACGCCTTTTGTACCATTTTTGAGGCTCTTTTGGTCCCAAAATGGCTCGCTTTCAAGGGTTTTGCGACCTTTGGAGGGCCAAAACGGCTCAGGGCTAAAAACAATTGTATGGGCATCAAGTGGTCTGGGAACAACTTTGGAAAGTCTTTTTGGAGCCCCACAGGAACCCCTGTTGGACCCATTTTGGCCCAGGCTGCTTGGGCTTTATGTGGTGGGGTCTAGGTGTCCGACTGAACGCCTTTGATTGCTGGATACCACAGAAAGTGGGTGGTGGTGGGTGGACTAGGCGCCCTCAGAATTGGGTTTTCAGCCACATAACACGAGGTACGACCCATTCTTGTTTTGGGTTGCTTGTAGCCAACGTCAGCATAGTTTGGGCCATTTTGGGGGCATTTTGGGGGCATTTCTCAGACATATCATGGACTGGAAGCCACCAAAGCCTTCATTGACATGAGGAAAGCAAGGTGCTTGCAGCATATGACCTTCATTTTTCTTGCTTTAGCGGTCAAGAGGGGGTTTTCGGGCAGCTTAGGATGAGAAATGGCTGTTTTTGACCAAAAACCGGACCACTTTTGGACGGTAGCCCCTGAAATTGTGGCCGTCGTTCAGTATTTGTCTCAAACTTAGGATTAGGGGGGAGTGTTAGCGCAACCGCCGTGCGCCAGGCATCTTTTTTTTTACCATTTCCCACCCGTGCCTGTTTTTGCCCCCACCTCACCAAACAATTTGGAGTACCTTCTCGCGGTGTCCAAGAATTTGGCCCATCCTTTGCACCCAGTTTATGACGATGGCAAGGGTGGTGGTTGGAAGTGGTGGGAGTGACATTTTGTGTTGTTGAATTCTCATATCTCGGCTTATGCAAGGTGCCTTGCAGGGAAGGTTTGCGGTTTAGTGCGGTCTACTTGGGGTACTTCCCAAGGTGAGGATAAACCTGGGGCATAAGATACTTAATACAAAGGTAGCGAGCGCGCTGGGCGCGTGCCGGGCAAACATTCCCCCTAGGCAAGGGCACTGGTTGCCTGTTTCTCACCAGTTTAATGTCCAAAATACGCAGCATGGTGGAACCATTGACACCTCTTTCAAATGCTGGTGCCCAACTTGTTAGATGGTGACTTTGTTGGCCACCTCTTAGGGCAATACGCCCTTTCATCACCATGTCCGGTGCTGGTTTGGCAGTAGGTGGGAACCAGCCCAGTTGTGTGTGTGTTGGACACAACAAGAGGCAAGACAGCCCTGTGCGTCATGAGTTCTTCCTCCAGATGAGTGCTGCAAGCTCATTGTCAACCTGTGTTCTCCCAAGCTTGCCTATTAGATTGATTTTTACAAAAATACACCAAGGGGCCCTAAAATACACCAAGGCACAGGGTTGCCCTTCGTGCACCCCATCTCCCCCCTATAGAGGGCTTTCAAACAACAGTGGCATGATCTACTGACCCCATTATAACTTGACATGGTAAGCCCTAAGGGGGTGGGTATTGGGTGGATGTTGGGTATTGTCAATCATTTTGGGGGCTAGGGACGGTGGCATGAAAGTTGCACAATTAGTTGGCTGAGGGGTGGGATTAGAAGGTGTGGACAGGTGTCAATGTATCAACACCTAGCAGGGTGCCCCTGTAGTTCTTGTTTGCAGAATCAGCAATACATTTTTTTTCTGTATACGAAGCTCTACTTTTCTGAGCATGGCGCTCGCACATGTTCGTGGCCATGGGTGCGACAGTGGAAATATCATCCCAGCTGTCTCGGGGTCCAAAGCAGGGAGGCATCAATATGGCTCCACAGCCATTGCCATCTTAGGGTCCTCAAAGGGGGGAAGGAATGGCTTCATACACCGAGCCGTATCAAGTCCTCCCCCCGGGTAGGGAGGCGGCCAATAGCTTTTCAACCCCTCTACCCTCCTTGGCAGGGCTCTTCTCCGCCCAATAAAATATCAGAATTACTCCCAGTTGCAATGAGCGTAAAATGTAAATGTGAGTAAAATGACAACAAGCAAGTGAGCAAGCAGCACTGCACCAATTCGTTTTCTGAAGTACTCTGTCATAGCGAGCCTGCCCCAGCCTCAACACCAAAATGGAACATTCCCAATCAGCATGTACTAACCTTGTACGTGCAAAATCAACAGGTACCGCATTCCCCGACAACAAAACGTCCACAATGTGCACAATTCTTTTGGCAGCACCTGTCAATAGTGTATGTGTGCAACACCAGCTTCACCTTTCACACAGTGGGGGAGGTGGCAGCAGAACTACGCTTATGAGTTGACCGGTTTGATGGGCCAAACACCCTAGTGTGATCACCTGTAATAGAATTGTATTTTTCACTTGGCTTGACCATAAAACACCTCTAAAACTGGATTGTGGAAGACTCGAGTGAAAATTGCTTGAAGAGTCCATTTGGGCTGGTACATTTTCTTTAGGCTCCTGGAGGCTTGAGAAACAGGTTGTTGCACCTTCATCACTAATGAAAAGCCCTTTTTGGGTGCAGTGGAAAAGGGGTTGCTCTCAGGTTGTAATAAACTAATTTCCCAAACCAGAAGGAATGTGCAAAACAACCAGTTCACAATCCCAAGTGTCACAAAATGACAGCCCAGGAAGTCAAGGTTTGAAAACTACCAGAGCACACTACAAGACACATGATTTCCCAAAATTGGCATGCCCACCGTCGCATTGTTTTACCTGCGAACGCCATGTCCGCAGAGGACATTATGGAAAAGGTCCAGAGTGCCCATTGCACATGCAAACTTTGCAAATGCGGGCAGATTGAGGTGGCTCAGGCACAAGTGTATCAGGCAGTGCGTAGGGTCTTGAAAACATTGAACTGCTGACATGCGTTCTGTGAACTTGTGCAAAGAGCTGCCTAACTTTGAGGGCCGCCATCTTGCGGGACATAAGCGTGTCATAGTTTCAATGGTTGCATGCTCAAAAATCCTTTTTTCTTGGACTATACAAATGCCCTTGCTTTAAACTTGCTTTAGAGCAAAAAGTTCCAGGTTAGCTAGCTACAGCAGAGTACTCCCCTGTTTGCTCACATTGTGATCAGTTGTGGTCACATGATTCTGTGGTGAACAATCCACACGCTGTGGACTGGACAGGTCCAAGTGGGGAGAATTCAACAGGTGGCGACCAGCGTCAAATTGAGCCAACCTATCTCTACCTGCAGGCCATGCCACTGCAGCCTTCATGAACATGATGGAAGGCAAAAACATGTCCAGCATTCGGAAACCTGCATGTTTGTGTGTTGCCGTGCAACACTCTCCAGCAACATTAGTTTGCACCTCACTGTGGGGCACAAATCCAGAAAAAGTCCTCATTGCTTGTCAACTGGAATGTATCCCCATCCCATCCTCCATCTCAACTGAATCATTGCTGTAAACCACAAAACAATCATTGTGATGCAGTGCCAAGGTTAGGTGTGATGTGACAGAAAAAGCCCCTCAGACATGCACTCTCTTTGCACCACTGGAGTTTTCAGCCTGGGAGAAGTAAGCCCAGACCGCCTATGCCCTAGGGTTTATAAATAGCAAAACCTGCACCCGGAACAGCAACTGCAGGTAGCCCTCCTGGCCAACTCCACACCCTCACACCCCCACATACAAAGACCATGGGGACTGTAGAATGGCCAGAGTAATGAAACATGCCCGCAGTCAGCTTTGTGCGTTTTTTACATGTCCCTGCCAGGGAGATTCCGACAGGCAAACCATTGATTTCAAGGGAAAGGTCAAAAAGTCTTTCAATAATTTGGGTCCTTGGAGAGAACTCTGGGGTTTACCGGGGCCAGCTTGCACCCTGCTACAGTCCTCATCCATGTGCCCTGCTGCAGTGCCACCAGTTGTGGACTGTACCCTCCATCGCAAACAGAAAAGATTCTTCAGCTGCTTTTTTGCTTTGGCACGCCTCTTGCTGCTTACCTTCCACCGCAACCTTGAGAACGGGGCCCAGACCACACGTGATGCCACAAATAATGATGGTCACGCCAAAGGATGATCAAGGGGCGCTGCTGAATGACTACGATGGCTCGCCAGAAATGGGGGGTGAGCGCATCTACAGCGAAATGGACCGCATGAGGCAGAAGAAAATGACGAAGGCCAAGTGGTTCTTGTGGGAGACGGCATTCTTTTTGCTGTTTGTGGGCGTGTACAGCATATCCTCTTCTATGAACATCTCCTCCTGGATGTTTCCCACCACTGACACCCTGACACAGGTGTGCTCCTGAGCGCCCGCCCCCCACACGCCCACATCCACACCTACAACCACATTCTGAGTATTCGGTATTTTTTACGGTGCCCTTTTTTCTGCCATGATTAGATTTGTTCCCAGACCTGCAAAGCGCTCGTTTTTCTCATCTCTAATAATTGTTGACCCCCTTAGTCTTAGTGCTTCCGATCGCGTTTTTTTCACATTCAACGCTACTGCCATTTGGTCAGGCTGTGGCTTGTCCCTGGGCTTATGCTTTATGGCAGGCAACTGGTATCACAATGTTCGACTTTTTGACGACACAGTTTACAGCATGATTTCTTTCTTACACCCTTTGAACATCTGCGGTGCTTGAGGATGCTACTAGAGAGTCATTGCGTTTGGTTTCCTCGGATGCACTGCTTGTTTAAAAAATGGAGGCATGTGTGGAATTATGTGCCGTATTGTACACTTTGGGCTGGTCCTCTTCATTGATAAAGATGATGATGAGTCCAAGTTGGGAAAGCTGAGGCATTGAAAGGATAATCTGCCGTTTGCTGTGTCTCCATGGGTGACTGGGCGGTTATTGGTATCTCTCTACAAATCCCATGGCTCATTGTGGATGTGCTGAGTCTCATCGTTGCAGCTCTTTGCAGTGTGCAAGTGCAGCCCTTGAAGCGCAATAAATTGATGTTTCTTTAAACTAAGCCGCATAAGATTATTTTGTGAAGCAAATGATTCACCTTTCAGGAAACAGCCCAATTCTGAACCAAGCTAATTTTCGCCCATGTACCAAGGGTATGCACAACTACTCCTGGTTCCAGCAATTCTAGCTGAGAATCAAGGTGTTCATAGTTGCCATCGAGTTTTTAACATCATCCCTTTGCATTTGCGCAACAAACAGATCTCGCAAGCCATTTTTCAGAGGGAGAGATGTGTTTTTCTGATGGGACTCTGTTTTTGGTCACCAAATGTGATTTTCACTCTTTTCAAATGCTGCACAACGAAAGCCTTTTTAGTTCATAAAGTGGTTCACAATTCATTTCGTTTCTGACCTTTTGGTATGAATGCACCAATTGTTTAATGAGCGTGCAATTTTGTGAACAAAATTATGACCACTGAATTTTCCCTCCCCTGTGGCAAAAAGAGGTCAGCATGTGTATTTTCGAGTGTTTTTGCAAGCATGCCACGTTTATCAGGCTGTTGGAGGGCTTGGGTGTCCGCGGAATCTCGTTCCTGGCCAAGTTCTACATCCTGGGGGCATAAGGAGGTGTAGTTAGGGCGGTCTTTAAGGACCGAGGTTTTTTTTTGTTGAGGACCGCCCTTAAGGACCACCCCATAGAGGCTTTTTTTCCACCGGTCCAACACTGGCCATTGTTGTCCCCTTTTTTTTCGGACGCCCAAGAAGGGAAGGGTTATGTAGCCATTCCGCCCACTTTTGGGCCCCCGAGAAGGCCATTTGCTACATATTGTTGCCCCTGAAAAGCGATTGCCGTTCTAGTGTTCCTTTTCCTATTGTCTCCCATGCCCCATTGGGCATTCAAGATTTGTGGGTTGTCCCCAAGCGGGCAACTTGTGACACTGATATTGAGGATGTGTATGATGTTGGGTTGGAGGATGAGGACGAGAGTAGTGAAGATGAGGATTTGGACCGGGTAGGTGAAGGTGCTAGTAGCTCCTCTTCTGACCTTCGGAACCACATGGCCCCGTCTCCTCCCGTGACCGAAACCACAATCCTCTAACTCCTCTAACCATGCGCCGTAGTTGGTGTTCCAGTATGATGTCGATGAGGCGGTGTTGCGAGCAATGGAGAGGGGCAAGTCGCATGAGTGGATTGTTGTTGAGTTTGGGGCCATTTGAAGGAAGCATGATTTGTCCGCGAGAGGGCGGAAGAGCGAGCTGATGGAGCGTGTCAACATTCACTTTCAAGGGTTGTACGCAGTAGGCACTTTGTTATGTACCCCCCCCCCCCCCTGTCCAACGAACATTGTGTCCAACGAACACTTCCATTCGGACCGTATTAATTTGGGACCTACCTCATTAGGTACTTAATTAGGTACCGGGCTCTAGAACCACGGGTTGAGGCAAAAGGTTTGGGGAAATGAGGGGCTGTTGTGATGTATCCACTGTGAGCTCAAATCATGTCACAGTGGATACATCACACCAGCCAAGGTTGAGCGTGGGGTGTGGGGTTTGTGCCATGCTTTTGAGAACACCCTGTACGTAACCCGTGATTTGGTGGAGGACAGCGGTGTCCTATCAAATCTGTCCGTCCCGAAGGTGCCTGAGCTGGACCAGGTGCCACTTCTGCCCGTGAAGGGCCCCAAGCCTAGGGAGCATGATCAGCTTTTCTGCATGAAGCGGGACCGCAACAAGGGCTTTTACTCTGAAAAGTGCTAATTGGAGGCCTCCACCGCATCGTACTTTGAATGGGCAGGGTATCTTGTGCCTTGGGACGTGTTCCCGCCGTTTCACAATATTGTCGCGCGCACCGAACGGCGTGTTTAACGAACACTCCCGTTCGGACCGTATTAGTTTGGGACCAAATTGTTTGTTGTACACGGGGGGAGGGGGGTATTATTATTTGTTACCAGCCCTACCACCGGCAAGGGAACATTCAGTTGGTCAAACGTTGTGTCACTTCATTTGATGAAAAAATTGCTTTCGTTCATCTTGAATTGTGCAGGGTGTCAGGTAGGGTTGGGATGCAATCATGGAACACATGTGGGGGTAGCAGCAAATGGTTGAATGATTGAACACACATGGGGTTAGGAATGGTTGGGAACCAATGGTTAACCTATTGGGAACCCATGGGTGAAGGCATGAAGGGCTACCAATGGTCAAACACATGCAGTACCTGTGGGCCTTTTTGGGGAAATTGTGTGTAACGGACACCTTTTTTTTCTCTCTCTCTTCAGCACCGCCTTCGGTGTGGTGGGGTTTGGAGTCATCGGGCTTGGCTACATAACCCGAGCATTACCCCAGTATTGGGTAGTGAGGAGCAGGGGGGGGGGGGGGGTGCATGTGCAGGGAATGACAACCTGGGTGTTATAACCCCCCCCCCTTTTTTCATTGGCCAAAATCACCTCGAAGAGAGGTCGTTAGATCAAGCGCAGGCGCGAGCGTCGTATACCCCTGTTTTTGGGGTCGTTTGCATAGCATACCCCAATGTATGGTTTCTAACGTCTAACCCCTTGTAAAATCATCATTTTAGGGCCAAAAATGATCCCCCAATGATTTTTTGGATTTTGACCCCGTACCCCCCCCCCCCCCCCGCCACCCGGGTACCCCTTTTGGGGGGGGGGTGGGAGGGGGTGGGGGGGTCAAAACTTCTTTGCGTATTGTGGCCGCTGTGTGTGTATTTGGACCTCTTTGTATTTGGGTGGCCGTACAATGAACACCACAGGCACACACAGGGCTATGCGTTCGCCAAAACATTGGCGAGCCTGGCGAGTGGACTTCCTTTGGCTGTGGCGAGTGAATTTCCCATAATTCCTGAAAGGGTTACTGTGGGAGTGGTTCTCGGCCAATGGCGCGTAGGGACCGTTTGGTGGAATTATGGGGAATTATGGGGAATTATGGTTCAACCATGGGCAATTATTGGGAATTATGGGACAATTATGGTTCATCCATGGGGAATTATGGGGGAATTTGGAGAATTATGGGGAATTATGGGGAATTATGGGGAATTTTGCTGCTGCTGCTAGTGTCTTTCTTATTCCATTTGTGCTCCTTCCCCACAGACATGTCAGATTCGAATTTTCATGCTTTCAACAATGTCTTGTACGTTCGTTTGTCGTACCTTTACGAACCCCCTAGGGAGTACCTATCGCAGGGTCATCTGGCTAGGGTCATGAAGAAGCAGGACATCAAGTGTGTCAACAATACTGAAATTGGCCTCGCTAGTGCTGAGGGCCGTCGTGGTGGAGGATGGGTGTCTTGCACAGCTGCACTACAAGTGGTTCCACCTCGTTTCGTGATGAACAGTGTTGTTCCGGCGCCTATGGGCGTTTGACATGAGGCCATGTGAATGAATGTCTTCCCGACTTGTGTTGCACACGCATCATGAAAATTCCCCATATAACCCCATGATTCCCCATATTACCCCATACAACCCCATAATTCCCCATACAACCCCATAATTCCCCATACAAACCCATAATTCCCCATACAAACCCATAATTCCCCATATTTCCCCATGCAACCCCATACAACCCCATACAACCCCATTATTCCCCATTCAACGCCTTACAACCCCATAATTACCCATATTTCCCCATAGAACCCCAAAATTTCCCCATAATTCCCCATGATTCCCCATAATTCCCCATAATTCCCCATATTTCCTCATAGAACCCCATAATTCCCCACAATTCCCCATAATTCCCCATAATTCCCCATAACTCCCCATAATTCCCCATAATTCCCCATAATTCCCCATAATTCCTATGCTTTGGCGAGCAGACGTCGTCTGGCGCTGGCGAGCGCATAGGCCTGATCACACACAACAGGGAGGAGGGAAGGGGTATCCCACCTACCTGTCAAGGTGTGTCCACGGCGCAACCACTTTTCAAAATGCACTTTCTACAAAAAGCCACACCTGCAAAAAGGAAATAGATACCCTCCCTGAACCTAGGCCCAACAAGCAAGTTAGCCCCAACACCCACAGCACAACATGGAGGGGGGGGGGGGTAGCCCAACACTCAAGGGATGTTTGTGCGGTGTTTGTGTTCCGCCTCTAACCCCCCCTCCCCACCCTTGACATGTTATGTGATGTGCTGTGTTGTGCATATGCCTATGCCAAAGTGTGTGTGTGTTTGTGTGTGTATGTTTTTGGGACCACATATGCCTATGCATGCGTCAAGTGTGTTGATTTTGTGCGTGTATGTGTACTACCCCCCCCCCCCCGGCCCCACTTTGGTGTCCCTTACATGTGAAACCTGCGTGAATGTTTTTGTTCTAGAGTTGTTCTAGGCTAGACCGTTCTAGCGACCTTCGAGCGAACACGCTAGTGGGGTATGGTGGGGTATGGGGCGGACAACGTCCAGGGTGCGGCACGGCAATTATGCGTCCTACTGAAGGAAGAGGGGGCCATCATCAGCCCCAAGAGTCCTAGGCCCAGTATGTTCTATTGTGTTGCTCGGAAAGAGCCTCGTTCTGTCGGGACAGGGTTAGGGGGTCTTTGTTGTTTCACAACAATGGGCAACCTTGGTGGGTGTGTGGCTCATGGTTTGATTCTCTGCTCCCGAAGATTTGCACGGCGGTTGATTGGCCGCATATCTTGGGCCCTTTGTCCGCAAGTGGGGTCGTGCCCTTTCCTTGCAGGCTGGTGGTCCCACGTGATGTGGGGGGGCTTCTTACCTCCCCTCCACACCCCTGAAACTGGTCTACAGTCTGCTTAACTGTCTTGTGATGTCCCGCAGAGGGTGGTCCCCCCGCCCCGTCGCTTCACCTTCTTCGGCGGGACGAGGGTTAATTTTTGTCGATGCTGCTTTTGACGTGGATCGTTTCAAGGTGGGGGTCTGGGGTCCAATCTTGGGCGGCCCTGTCTTCCGTTGCCATCCTGATGTGGCAACCTAGCAGGAGGCTGAATTGGATAGTCTGCTGCGGGGAATTCACCTCATAGTAAACATCGGTTGGCCCGTCTTTCGGCTGGCGGGCTTTTTACCTCCTCCAGCGCTGTAGGTGTCGGTCTTTTTGGAGTGGGTTCCTTGGGATGTCAATCCAGCGAATTCCTTCTCACGCATCGACAATGACTTCAAGGGCTGCTTTGCAGCCGCAGGGTCCGCTGCCTGGGACAGGTTCCTGGCCCTGCAATCCTTTCCGAGTCTGCCGTGCCCTGTTTGGGTTGTGAATTTCCCTAAGGGAAGGCCGGCCATGTCTTCGAGGGTGGGCCCTGTTATAGTTTAAAATTTTCTGATGAGGACAGTAGGGGATAATGACAACAAAGTAAAATATGTTGTACAACTACCGTTACTGGGGTAACAGAAGTTGCACATGCAAAACAAAACACTTCTCAGGCCATATGACTTCCTAGTGCGTGGTCTTTGCTGTTCGTGTCAAGAGGCGGCGCCCACAGGACACCGCTGCAATTCCTCACATTTTCAATTGCGATGTCCCTACTTCCCATTCCTTTCTGAAGTCATGTGCCTTTGAGTGAATGCAATTTTGAAGCTTGTGATTTCTGGTTTTGTCAAACAATGTAAACCACTCTAATCAACTCAGTTGACCCTTACTTACCTCTGTGCCCCTTCCCTCACCCGTCTTTGGAAAGGAGCAAACTGGGGGTCTGAGTGTGCCCTGCAATTCAAGAACGCTTGCGCCTGCCACTGTCCTGCTCTGCCTTGGATGCATTTCGTGCTTGCCTCAGGCCCTGGTTGCCAATGAGTACACCAAGGGCAAGAATTTCTACAACATCCGGACGGTCACAGACTTCTACGAGTTCATGCTGCGGTCTTTCATTCCAAACGCACTTCCTACCGAATGGTACAAGGACCAGCCCTTCTCACCCTATGAGCGCAGATTTGTTATGTACCACAACTACCTTGTTGGTCGTGTGCGATTGCGCCAGGTCCGCTCCTTCCCTCGGGTGGATTTCGGGGGGCTCTCATGGGTCTCTTTGGCTTAGTGTGCGCATGCTGTGTTGCTGTGTTGTGCTGTCATGCGTTGCACGGTGTTTGTGGAGTTGTGTCTCAGGGTTGTGTATGCAACGTGGAAATACTTTGATGCATACGCACATATGTTGTGTGTGTATTGTATGTGTCTATGCTATGCATGTTGTTTATGCTGTGGTGAAGCATGCCGTTCAAAGGTGTGGGGTATATTTGAGCTTGATGCAGCACCCAGCCCGAAGGCAGACGAAAAATGGACATGCTAATGTCATGCATGCACTTTGGTCTTTTTCCAACACTGAATGTTTGATTTCATGGTGCTTTGTGTCTGTGTGCAGGACACCTGTGGGTTTCTTGTGTTGGATGGCATGAAGTTGCCCCCCCCCCCCCCCCGCACGCCCCACCTGCAGGACGTGGGGGTGGGGTTGGGGAGGCGGGTGTGTGTGTGTGTGTGTGCATTGATTGTGCAATGATTACACATTTTTGTGGTTTGTAGACACAAACTGTGCTTTCCCCTGTTGTCCTGGTCTGCAGAGTTTGGGGAGTGGGGGGACCCTAGGAGGTATTTGCTGTCGGTGTGGTTGTAGGGCTGGCCAAGATCTATGGCCGCATCGAGGAGTCCATCCTCCCTCTACCCAGGTGGGTTGCAGTGGACAACCTAGTTTGCTGCTGCCTCTAGGCCATGGGACGTGAGGCGCATTTGATGTCGCACCGTGCATGACTCTAGGTCACACACCCGCCCACAACAGGCCTCACAGGGTCACCAGGACATTGCCCCCCCCCCCCCCCCCCCGCTGAGGATTTGGACATCGGTGTCGAGCATCACACACCAAACCACCAAGCAGTGTTCCAGCTACAACCATCATGGACCCGCAGGCCCAAGGAGTTTGTCCACCAGACACCATAAACCTGCCCCCCCAAAAAGGTATAACTCGGGGTACAGATCTCGGCAAGACATTCAGCAAGGCAGGGGGGTATAGATTTTGGGCACAGAGGTGGTGCATGTTATTTTCACTTGTTATTCGGTTTTGATTTGTGTGGGCCTATTTTTGCTGTGGCCCGTGGCTCTCCTAGTGTTTCCAATGTCAAGAAGCAACCACAATCACTTTCCTCTTCAACCGAGTGAATTTTGCCATGGTGTTGAAACCGGATTTGTTCGTGTTCCGTTTGTTTGTACGTGGCTGGAGGGGGGTACAGATTTTGGCCAAATGCCCATTAAGCCTAAGGGTGTATAAAAATTTTTGGGAGTATGCATTTTTACTGGGGGGGTTACCTATTGTTCACGACAGCGCACACTAGGGCTCGAAGCCCCGCCACTACCTCCGCCAGCACCACGGCACCCGCCATCACCATGTTGCATTGCATCTCCGGCATAGCGCCGAGCAATCCACGCATTGGAACCCTTAGATGCACAAGGTGTGCATCTTGGGTGCCATGCACACTCACGCCACAAAGTGGACGAGCTCCGTGGTGGCGGCCCGCTCCATCACCAGCATGGACCATGCCTTAACAGCCACGTAGTCGCGCTATGTGCCCCTGTGGTTTTGCACCGTGGATGCCACCAACGGCACGTAGGTGATGGCAAGCACCATAAACCCGCCCTCACCAGTGGGCTACTCTAACAGCTGCACCGCCCTATCAAGGAGATTTGGGAATGAGTAGGTCCTAGGTTGGGCTGTTGTGCCATACTCATGCCTCCACTTGTAGCCCCAATAGGGCGCCCCCTTACCACACACAAATCACACAGGTGCACCATGTGGTGCACAAGTGCACCCCTTGAGCATGTACACTTTCTTGCGTTTGCTTCTAGCAGGTCCTGTCGATTGGTCACCCCGCCAAACATGTGCAAATCTAGGGCCCAAGCAGGGTTGGTAGGCCACTCGAAATGCCCATAAGATGTGCAAGCCTCTGTCTTGTGACGGAGCAATGGTGGCAATCATTATTGAACCGACTTGTGGCCACACTGCTTCCCAGAGCGCCATGACTCTCTTTTGGCGGGGCCTGGCCATTGGTCCTCTAGGTGGAGGGATTGGCAGACAATGTATTAGGGGAATTTTCTGTGCTTTACGGACACCTTGGTGAAGTACTCAACCTCCGGAAACGCCAATATTTTGCCAAAATATTTAATTCCAGAGTGTTTTTTTCTGATCGCAAAAAAAACAAGAAACGCAAATCTTTGAAATAATTCTGCCGTTCGGGACACAGGAATTCGCAAAAAAAAATAGGTTAATTGAATAAATAATCCGGAGAGTGTAGGGTTTGTACTGTTTGTGAACAATCGTACAGTTGTGATGCAAGTCCATGGCTCTACAACTGGCTTTTGACAAGGGGTCTGACTCACATGCCGTCTCTCTGTTGACGACATTGTTTCCTGCCACATTCAGGAGCTTGAGGGAATCACACATCCGGTACTTCATCCGGTATCTCATCAGGTGGACAACCGCAAGACAACTGATAAGTTTGGTCCCTGCAAGATTTGAAGCAAACAGCAGCATTGAGGACACAGTATCAAACGCAAAATGTCAGTCAGACCAAATTTAATCGCAAAAAATAAATTTATTTTATGGGTGGAATACACAGTTTTTGGCTCGCAAATTCAACATAATCGCAAAAGTAAAATATTTTGGAGGCTATTTAGTGGCAAAAACAAAAATTTTGCTACATATTAATTGTTTTTTTTCGCAAAATATTCGTGTTTTAAAAATATTCGTGTTTGCCCGGTACCCGCTGTGTGGGAGACAGCACAGGCTTACTCGGCCCCATAGGGAGGCAAGAATTTGGCTAGATAGTTGGTGCTCGTATGCACAAGGCTTTGGCAGCATGGCATGCCACTCCTCCTTGTGGCCTCCACTATCCCACCTATCCCAGCCAAGTACTAGTACCAGTGCCGCCCAAGTCTCCAGATACTGAGATCAGCCTCGAGTACGACCAGCATACTAGTGTGGAGGAGCCAAGCGAGGTAGCTCGGCAAGGCAAAGATGGAGCACGGCCCCAAGGAGCTGCTCAAGACAGATACTGGGACCCGTGTCAGAACCAAGGCATTGCACCCCCACCAAACGGTGGGGCATTTCATTTAGGGATGTTGCAGATGACCATTCGACGACTATGCACCGGGTGGGCCGCCACATGTGGCTCTTGAGGCTATGGGATGGCCCCTCACATCTAGGTGACAAAGCTGGGGTCATTCGTGGGGTTGTTGAGGTCCATGTGCACAACCAAGCACATGGGGCCCATGGACAAGCTCGCTGTGCTGCAATGGAGGTCCTAGGCCTACTGCAAGAAGCTAGAAGGCTTCTGGTGTGTCGAGGAACCGCTAGCCATTGGGTTGCCCTATGTGAGGAGGCGGAACTTGAGGCCCTCCAGCTTCGCCCGGTCCACTTGTAGCCGGGTCCTGCCACTTCTGCCACCATGCCTGCACCACCACTGCTGTCTCCATACCTGCTGATTGGTTGAGGCTGGCCACTACCCTGATGGTGTCTCTGTGCAGGGGGCACCACGAGTCTTTGGCCACCGGGAACAGCAACAGCCCCTCTAGCGCAGACCACACACTCATCATGGTGGGGTCCAGTGGCATGCGGGCATGCGCTGCCCACCACAGGGCCAATGAAGCTGCTGCTGTCGGGCCCACTGCATGAGCCGGCACTTAATGTGCAACGGGTTGGGTTGGGGGTATGGGGCGGGGGAAGGGGTTTGTTTCATGCATATTATCATGGGGCCTCGAACTGTTTGAATCTCTAAGCTTTGCTTGGCCAAGTGAGACCAAGCCGAGCCGTTGAAGGAGGGAGGGACGGCAGGGCGATAACGACCTTTCGCTGGTACTGATTCTGGTCTGTGGCTGGCAGGTCCGTGTCAAACCGAATGTCGATTGCAAGATCCCAAGTCAGTTTGAAAACCAAGTGCAAAATTGCTACCCAGATTTCACCGAAAGGACGGAAGAGACATCGCCCTACGGCCAGTCAAACAACACGAGCCCCTGGAGCATCGCTTTCCGCTGGACCAACCAGTCAATCCTCTGCAAAGCTGCAGCAGTGGAGGGGTACTGCAAGGTCAATACAGATAATTTCGGTCCGGCTGGATACTACCTGGATCTGGACACCGACCAGGAGAGGTGGGAGAGGATGTTGGAGGGTTGCCAGTGTTGTAGGATGGTGGTTGAGGGTTGCAGAATAGTTGTTAAGGGTGTGCTGGGGTGTGAGGTGGAACGATCTTGGAGCAGCCTGTAAAAGGATGGAAAAGGGTTTTGGAGGGTTGCAGAGGGCTGCGAGATGGTAGAGACCTACTCCAATCTTTACCATCCCCTATAACCCTCTCCAAGTACACATTGTCCAGGAAGGCATTGGAACATGAATGGTGTTGGCATGTGGAGGTGGGGGGTTCGAGAAGATGAAAGAGGGTTCACACATTCAATGGTTGTATGGCTGAGAGGGTTGGATTGTGGTATGGAGTGACCCACCCACAGTCCTCGCAAATGGGTTGTGGAGGTGTGGAGGGCATTGGAGAGGATTGGAGAGAGTTGCACAGGGCAAGAGTTGCTTTGTGTCCTCCTTTTTTTCCAGAGCCAAGGAGCAGATCCGGTGGCTCCGTGACAACAAGTGGGTGGACAGGCAAACCCGTGCCATTGTTATTGATTTTACCAGTGTCAACACCAATACAGAGCTGTATGCAGCCACACACTTAAAGATGGAGCTGCTGCCCACAGGTGTGATTGCATGTGTCCTTGTCAGCTGCACATTCCCCTCTCCACCTCTACTCCTTGGGCTCTAATGTGGTATGCTATGGGCACCAGCAGCGCCAAGTGGGCCTGAGTTTTGAGAGAATGCTTGCAACTCATCCAAGTTCAGTACAGATGTGGATGAGACAACAGCAGTATTGGAGGAAGTTGCATAGGAGGAGGCTGAAAGGGTAGGCAGTTCCGAGAAACCAACCATTCTACAACCATGCCTATTCAACAACTCGCCGCCTTACTAGCATTGTCCACAAACCTTTAACACTGCCCACAGGTGGTTGGAGGAATGACGCGCGTGTCAAGCCCATGGAGACCTTTGAGCTGCGGCCTGAGAGCCCTACACAGTATGCACGGCTGGTTGCTGAGATCACACTGATCACATTTGTGATCTTCTATTTGTTGGTGGAGGTGACTGTAGACTTCCGCTCTTACTGGGTGATCCCCACGGAGCGTTGCACCCGTTGCCAGATCAATCGCATCCTGAACGGGTGTGTCTGTCATTTGCATGGTGCCAATAGGAAAGTTGCATTATGCGCCCCGTTCTGTGGTTTCTTTTCCGCTCTCCCCCACCCTTGCCTGAGCAATGTACATCCAAACAATTTTTGGTGTAAGTTCTGTTGTCTTTGCAGGGGTCAGGGAAGGGGTGTTCTCTTATTTCCTCTGAAGCATTTGGGAGGCCTTAATTGCCCACCCTTTGGGCAACCCAGAAGTGCAGTAACCCCCCCCCCCCAATACTGGGATGTAATTTTGGGCCCAAATTTAAGGGGGACGTCAGCAATCATTAAAGGCCACATTTTAAAGTACAGTTTTTTAATTCACATGCATATACTTTTTTCAATTGTGTAAAAGAACCCCCCAAATTCCCCAATTTCAATAATGATGCGAATTTTTGCATCTCAATTGGAAACTGGCGTTTTAATACCCTAAATTAGGGACCTTTTGAGTCAATGAGACGCGAAATTTCGCATCACCTTCAGTTTTCGGTTATTTAGTACCTGTTTTGCCTTTGGTCATTTGTATGCTTCGTTGAATTGTTTTGTGATTGATTTTGTGCCTGTGATAATTTTTTTTGTGCTGACATTCTTATCATTTGGTTCTCTTGAATAATCTGAGGCATTTGATGTCATTCATTGCTGTGAGCTGCCCACAGGCCATGGACCCGGCCATGGACCCTGCATTGCTACGTGTAGTTGTTGCTGGACAGGAATTTGAAACTGCAGAATAGTAGATGCGCAACGTTGCAAATGGTGGTGGTGCCTGTTTACTTCCTGTATGGGCCTTGGCCATGTGGCGTAATTGACCCTCGAGGAAAGATCTCACAAAGTTGCTGTTTGCTCATGGTGTGCGCAAGAAGCCCCACCAGTACACTGTTTTCCCCAAATCAATTGATTTGCCTCTGGAGACTACTGAGAACAATTGCTGCACCCAATACTCAGTCCAAGGATGTACTAATGACATTTTTTTTTAAAGTCGGAGGACACGGCGATTGTTGGCACCCACGGGAATTGTGCATGCGGCTATGCCCACACTTACAGCAAATGCACGCCAGCAAGCCACATGGCTTTGGGAAAGTATGCAGAACCACCAGATGTGCCTTTGGTATGACAATTGGGTGAAGAAAAACTTTGGGGTTGATCCGTTGCACCCTGATCGTTCAATCAATTGCACAGTTGTTGCTGTCCCACACCTACCTACTTTACCACTATTTCCGGGGCATGTCTCTTTGCTAGATGTTGTTCAAACTATTGGGGCAACAGTGGAAGCTTTGCAGGCCCGTCATGCAGATCTCTTTCGCCTTGTTTATGCCCTTCCGGATATTATGGGGACATTTGTTAGAGTGCCCTTAGACATTGTGACCCAAAAACTGGGGCAAGACGGCATTGGGATTAACTTGGGATTAACCCAAAAAGTGGGCCAAAATGGCATTGGGATTGACTTGGGATTATCCCCAAAAGTGGGCCAAGATGGCATTGGAATTAACTTGGGAATTACCCAAAAAGTCGGGCAAAATGGGATTGGGATTAAGTTGGGATTAGCCCAAAAAGTGGGCCAAAATGGGATTGGGATTAAGTTGGGATTAACCCAGAAACATGGCCAAAATGGCATTTGGATTAACTTGGGGTTAACCGATGACACCCTGTCCATTTGGTTAGGGGCGGTGCGTGAATCAGGCTACCTAGGCCGCATACCCAACTGTTCGGAGGTGCCTGTCCCCCCCGCACGCCACCCCTTCGTGCCCCTTGGGCACCCCGCCCCAACAAACAACAACACCCTTCCCCCTCCAGACCTCTAAAAGTTTTTGCACCCGGTTGGGGTCTAGAATTTGAACAGGCCGCCCCCCTTGGTTGGTGCCAGTGTGGAGTACCTTATAGACAGCTGTGTTTCATTGAAATTGGGGTAAAACAGCCAAGTTTGAATAGCTCCAAATGGATGTACGCCTGCAAGCAATGCAAGGTACCTCTTTGGGCCCTTCAGAAAACCAGGTATTCGGACAGTGTAGTCCCTCAATGAAGGAAGAACCACAATTGTTGGTCTCACACACCTGGACCTGATTCAGTTGCGCATGAGCCACACGACAACCCACAACACATCATTTATGTTGTGCCCACATCCTCAGACACAACATTCATTTCATTCTTGCTCACAAGTTGCCATAATCCGTTCACCTTTTGGCATCCTACTGTGTATTGCAGCATGACTATGACAGGCAGCCCGATATTCATGATGTATTGTGATGATGAAGAGATGTACACCAAGATATCGGTGGAAAATTGGGTTGTGTGTTTTTTTCCGGTTGAACAGTTTTTTCGCATGTGTCATTGCAACAAAGCTTTGTGTATGAGCAAAGATTACTGTTGCCATTTTTTTGGTTGTATACATCCCCTTCCCCTGCCCTCCCACCACATGAAATGGCACGCAAACGTGATGTGTTAGCTCTGATGATTACCTTCTGCGGTTGCAACATGGAATGGGATGATGAGCCGGGAGCATTGCTGGCAATTTATTGCTCATTCCCACCTAATGTCAGGATGGAGGCATGAAGCCCCTTGGCCAAACATTGGGGCACAAGGGATATCGACCTCTTTTTTTGTATGTGAATTGAGCCCTGAACTGCTTCCAAGGATTTCAACATCATCACCCCTCGTCAGCAATAATTACCACAACAATTCTTACTTCCATTGTGATTTCTCTTGTGCTGTTTTTCTTGGCTGATTCCTATGTGTTGTCTTTTCTGCTTGGGCCTTAACCCCCAGTGGCAGTATGTAATAAATAGTGGATGGTTCCCTTCCATTGGCCTTCTGAGAAAATTCTGGCACTGGGGTCGATGTTAGTAACACAAGACACAATTTTTGCTTGCAGACAGGGCACCCTCTTTTTTGCAATGCTTCAATGCCACCTCTTTTTCATATACAGGCACACCACCAACCAAAATGTCAAGTGTGTGGAGTGCAATCGCGAGTACAATGCCTTCCGTTTCCCAGATTGCCCGTGCTGTGGTCGAGAAACCAACACAAGTACCCACATGTGCTGGCGTGGGTACTTTTGGGACGCTTGGAATTTGGTGGATATTTTTAACCAGCTCTTCTTTCTGAGTGTCTTCGGTTTGCGTCTGTTCATCCGTTTTAAGATGCTGGCGGTATGTTTGTATACGAGTCCAGAGACAGGGCTGTGGGTGTGGGACAGCACTGTGTACTGAGTGCAACAAGTTTGCACATCATCGGTGGGTGGCAAGGAAGTAGTGGAAAAGCTGCCAGTCCCCTGCATCATTTTCTTGTGTGTCAGTGCATGCATTCCATTGCGGATGGAAGACCTTTGAGCCCAGAAGCAACACTAAATCTGGCCCATGAGATCCCATGATACTGCATTGGCCTTGGTAGCTGGAGATGAGCGGACCACGTCAAATGCACCACATCATTGGATCAAGCACCGCCCTCTCCCTGCCACTCTGCTCATGTGCTGAGATAAGCATGCCCATGGACTTTTGCTGGGTGCCAGCCAGGGCCCAGAGTGGCAGTGTCTGCCCAAAAGGCCAATGGATGCCAAGTCCTCAAAGCTGGTGTGATCACACTAACATGGTTGAAAACATTGATGAACCCTGGGAATCAGGTAGGCCGATAATTTACCCAGCCCCCCGTCTAGGCCCTCTGGCCCCCAAGACAGCTAGGCCAAGGCCCTGAGGCAAGCCTTCTTTTAGTGGCTTGGATACCCTCCCCCAGGGGGGGGGGGGTGCCTGCCTGCCTTTTTGGAAATTCTGGGTGCCCTCCGCGGAATCACCCCCCCCCCCCCGGTGGGGGTAGGCCAAGAGTGAGTTGGGATTTTTTGGGAAAATATTTGTAGGCCAAATATTCATTTTGCCCCTGAGCAGTGGGTTGCCAGATCTGGCCAGTACCCTAGCGGTACTATGTCACATCTGCGGTCCAGAAGTCCTGGGTTCGAATTCAGGACGCTAAGGTAATTAACGTGCCAGATGTAGAAGGCAGATGTAGAAGGCTGAGATTTTGTGGGGGAATAGATTCTTCCTCAATTTCTGATTGCTACAGCTCCAGCGACAGTGAGTGAGTAACATACATGTCTTCAGCAAGCAGTGGTGAGCCCTTCACGATTTGTTGCATTGCCTGTGGTTTGATATTGGGTAGGTACTGTAGACAAGGCGGTGAGTGGGTGCCTGCCTCCTTGACTGGACCCCCCCCCCCCTAGGGTAGGGGTAGGACAAAAGCAGTGCCTGCCCTGAAAAAGTGCCTGCCTCCTCCAAGATTTCACCCCCCCCCCCTCCCCCCGTATCACAAAAAAGGCTTGCCCTGAGCTGACACTGAGTGTAAAAAGAATAAAAAATGTGAAAAAAATGTACATGATTCATGCTAGAGTACATATGTATCACGCTTGCAAATATGCATGGTTGACCATGACCTTCCATGCTGTTTACTTCCCCACCATCTTGCCAGCCTGCTGTTTACAATGCCTGCCACACATACAGCCACACAGCCATGCAAAGCCTAGAATTAGCAGAGCTAGAGTAGTTGATTTCTGACATGAGCATACCAGGCTAGGCGGTTGTCTCGGTGCTGGCCCAAGCTGTAGGGTCCAATACAGCCCTGGGGGCATCAGGTAGGGAGCAGGCCTATTCAGCACTGCAGCCGACAGCTTCCTCTCCGCCTCCGGCTTGCGCAGGTCGGCACAACGACGGCACTCTCCAGAAGGATTGGCAAAAACAGGGATATGGTTCCCATTAATCGCCACCCATTTGAGCACCCCTTCCTGGATGACAACTTTGACTCCACCGTACACGAATCCCCCCCCCTGTTGCACAGCTTGTTCCTACTATACTTTGTCGAGAGTGTCAGGCGCGTGAGCACTCTACTCCTTTGCCCTGTACCGGCTGTTGTACGCTTGATGGCTTAGCTATTTTGTAGACCAAGGTTCAAATCCCACTAAGCACCTGCTTTTGACCCACCTCACCTCCTTGGCCCCCCAAAAGGGGCACCCAAGTACCAGGGAGTAGAGGGCTCAAAATCGAAAAATTCATTAGGGGATCATTTAGTCTCGCAAAATCATGATTTTACAAGGGCTTAGATATCCAATATCATGCCTTGGGGTATGCTACACGAACGACCCCCATAAAGGGGGGGTGTATGGCGTCTGTGCCTGCACTTGATCTAACAACCGCTCTTTGAGGTGATTTTTGTGGCTCGTAGCCATTTTCAGATTTGGACGGCCAAAAGGCCAGATTAGCAATGCAACGAAACCATGTGCTAGAAGAGCGCGTGCGCACATCTTGGTCCCACGCTTCCCTGGCCTCTTGGAGGGTGGTGTAAGATGGCGGGGGGCTTTGCCAGCTTGCCTGTTTTCGCCTACATGGGGCTCATATATGCCGCATGGGACCATTCGCCCGTGATGTGCCAATATGCTGTCTCTGAGATTGATTCCCCCCTAATTCCGGATGGGGTGGTGCTTTTGCACTACCTCGACGATTTCATGTTGGTGTGCACAGATGCAGCTTTGCTTGCTTCGGCGACTTGCCGTTTTACCGAGGCTTTCTCCAGGAGTGGTTTTATCGTCAGCCCCACGTCTGCCCTGAGCCCCGTGACTCGCATTTTCTTTTTGGGGAAATGGTTGGATTTGACTGCTCACACCATTTCCTCCCATCCCAAGGCTTTTCTCCAGATGCCGGCGGCCTAGCTGCAAGTCGCTGTGCGCACAGCCAAGAATAGTCGCCTTGTGGGCAAGTTGGTGGGTTTTTTGCAATGGCATGTTGAGTACGGGGCTCCTTTTTGCGGGAGCCTGTTGTTGGCTTCGTTGGGCGCTCACCATTAGGCACTCTTGTTACGTGTTTTGCATGCCCTGTCAACAGTGATGCAGGCTGTAATTAATTGTTGGCTAGGCCATCGGTCGAAATGAGAATAAAACGTGTTTATGCGTTGATTTTCTTTTTTTAAAAAAAACACCCACTTTTGGCCAAGAACCATTGTTTCTCAATGTTTAGAGGCGTTTATTGGTGTTTATTGACATTTGTGCATTGCTTGCGGAAGGTTTTGGGCCTCTTTGTTGTGCAATTTGTACAATTTCGTAGGTGGGGGTTATGGTTCAGGTTGCGAAGGTGCGAAGTGAAGATCTTGCATTTGGAGCTCTTCCCCGGCTCAAGTGCAGTCCCAAAATTTTCAGGGGGCAAACGTGCCGATGGTTACACGGCGCGTTCTTTCTTTCCTCTTTTTTTCTTTCTTCTTTTAATTCCTCTTCCATTTCTTCGCTCTAGCACACTACACTACAGGGGGGTCGGCTTCTACCGGAAAGCGACAGCATGATAGTTTTTCAAAACTACCCCTTTTTTCCACTGCCCCCCAGAAGCCTTATTAGCAAAAATATTTGCACGTTGAGTAGTTGAGTGGAGTTCTTGAAGCAGTACAATTTTTATGCGCCTTTTTTTTTATTTTCGCCGTTTGTGCATTGTGTTTGAGCACCCCACTGGGTCTGAAACCCTGAACCCCTCCAATGAGCCCGTCTGCTGCCGCGGCTGCGGGATAGGGATAGTGTATGCTTCCTTTTCATCAAACCATCGGTGCTTTTGAGCGCCAGATTAGCAAGACGAGGCGCTATACAAATGTCCTTTGTTGCGAAGTGCTTTCCAGCGGAAGATTAGCAAGACGGGCCACTGAACAAATGTCGTTAGTTGCGAAGTGAAGATCCTGCAGTCGGAGCAAAACTCCGGCCCAAGTGCAGCGCCAAATTCTTTGGGGGGCGAACGCGGTAGTGCGTTCTTTCTTTCTTTCTTTCTCGTTTCTTTTTCTCACGCTTTGTTGCGTGGCCCCTTGAGTTGGGGTGAGGGAGTCTTAATCCACGGTTCATTGTGTGGCCCCTTGAGTTGGGGTTAGAGACTCTCAATCCACGCTTTGTTGCGTGGCCCCTTGAGTTGGGGTTAGGGACTCGACGCTTTGTTGTGTGGCCCCTTGAGTTGGGGTTAGGGACTCTCAATCCACCAAGGAAAGCATTCGCTGCAGAGCGACGGTGGTAGGCATCATGTTGGCCCCTGCAACGCTGAATAGGGCATTGGTAGTACGTTGTGTTTCGTCGTCGTTCTATCCCCTTCGAAGAGTGTGCCAATCCCCCCCCAAATTTCCCCCCAAAAGTACCCTTTTTTTGCTTCTTGTGGTAAAAATCCCCCAAACCCCCACAAAACTACCCCTTTTCTCGAGGGGCCCCCAAAAAGGGCATTTTGTCATGGTTTCGCATCTTGTAGAAACCTACCTCCCCTGCTACACTCGTTGGTTAGGGTGTGGTGAGGGTTGGGAGATGGTTGAGTGAGGGGATGGTAAGGGTTTGGTCAAGGTTGGTGGTGTGGTGAGGCTTGGGTGAGGGTTGGCTCTTCCATTTCTTCATTGTCATGTACTAGACATCTTTTTCCCTTCCGAGCCTTGGAATGGGTAGTGATGTTTGGATGTGTCAATTCCGCCCAATTGCACCCCCTGGTGCAGATTGGATGCACTTCCCAAGTGTTACCGCTCCTTGAGTCACTTCCCCGTGCGTGCCGCCTGCACCACTGATGGTGTTTGTCTACGATGTGCTGAGATGGGAGCTCACATCTTCGGCTCACCTTGGGCCAAAGGCACGCAAGTTCATGGCACCCATCCGGAGTTGTAAGAAATATAAACAGTGTTGTCCGGATCACAACCAAGAGTAAACAACACCCATCCAAAGTCGTAAAAAAATAAAGAGTGATATTCACATCACAATCAGGAATAAACAGCACCTATCCAGAGTTGTAAAACAAATGAACATATCACAACCCAGAATGAATAGGACTACCCATTTAGAGTGGCAAAAAAAAGTAAATAGCGATGTGCCGATCACAACGAGGAATAAGCAGCACCCATCCACAGTGGTAAAATAACCAGTGATATCCATGTCACAATCAGGAATAAACAGCACCCATCCAAAGTTGTAAAAAAAATAAACACATCACAACCAGGAATAAATAGCATCTGACCAAAGTGGTGTCTAGGTCATATGCATAATTTGACAAATGGTTTATTATGAAACGTTTGGGGACAGGGTAGAAGAAAGAGGCATGAAGCAGGAAAATGCTAGATTTTTTTTACATTTCTCAGAAAAAGAAAAGTTGGAAAACACAAAAATTTACACCAAAATATACCATCTAGTGGCCACTGGTCATAAAGCCTCGGGCCAGTGTTTATTTACAGCCTGTGGTGATGGCACCGTCTGCGGAAGCGTGAACCCCTCCACAGGCGGCGCTTTGGCATGTTTTCAATTGCATGGCTCCCTTTTCGAGGCCAAGGCCTCCCACATCTTGGACATCTGCACATTGGCAAAGTGCTTCACAATGGGCCCAAAAAGGTGTGCCCACTCTGCCAACGCATGGTCAACATGCACATATGCCGCTGCTCGGCTTGGTGTGAACACATGAAATGCCGCAACTAGTCCACACCGTATGTGGCGCACTCACAAATAGGCAACGGGATTGTATCAATGAGTATGCCATCCTACTCATTTTCACCCGGACGGGCCCTGGAGGGATATACGAAGTGTTCCTTGGTGTGGTTGATGTGGCCTCCGGTGATGCGGAGGACGTCGCAGCACACATGGAGTCCGTGTTACTGACATGGATTCACGACCGCGATCGGTGGGCTGGGAAGGTGGTGACATTTGCAGTGGATGGGCTTCTCACCCAAGTGTGCATGGTGCTGGTGCACGACAGGCTGTTGACATGTCCACACCTAAGGGCAACGTGTTTGCCTTTGTTGTCAAGTGGTTGGTTTTGATGACACCCCCGGGTGAACCATGCCATGTGCTGCAGCACAAGCTAGGGCATGCATTGCAGGCTGCCGGCCCAACACATGTTGAGTACGTGGCCGATGGATTCGCAATGTGCGTTGTACAATGGAGCAACGCAATGGAAGGACTTGCAGCAATGTGTTGAGGATCACACTCGGACTCTGTACACCAAGTGGATTGCAAATGATCCCTGCAAGTCACCGCATCCGGTGGCCTCGGGCAAATGCACGGCATCACACTGCTTTCCCGGCCAATGTCCCTTGGGTTGCTAGACATTGCGTTGAGACTCTTTGGGGCATTTAAGGGCCCTTTGGATGGTGCAGCCACGGCTGAAGGAGAGTGTCTACACACTCGCTGCCCTGGTGGCACGTTCGGTCGTGGTCTAATCCCAACAATGACCTGTGAGTGCTCGACCTGTTCCCGGGGGCAGGGCGCGGGAGAGGGGTGGGGGTTTTTAGTGGCGAGGAGGGGGGGGGGTTACGGGTTATCTTTCTGAGTGTCTATTTTTTTTCGCGAAAGGCGCCTATGACATGTCACCGAAGAGCTTTTCTCTTTGACTTTTGCTTTGCACTTCTGCTTTGTGCCTGACGGTACCGGTCATGCACACGCATCCGTATCCCATAGCGGGTTGTGGAGTTTTGTGGGCATGCGCCGGGATCTTTCCTTGCTTCGTTTGTATATGTTTTGTGTGCAAAGCCATCTATGTTAAGGAGACGGGGGGGGTTCAATATCAACCGAAGCGTTTGGTCAGCCAGAGTCTGCGTGCTTTGTTGTGGGTAAACCTATGTTTGTCACCACAAACACTATTTACCGTTTTGCACCAGGGTCTTTCTGGATTTGTTATTGTGCCCTACCCACCCGCCCATGGCATGGCCGTCTTTCCCCCTTTTCATTTTGACACTCGGTTTTAGTGGGTGCTTTGTCGTGTTGAACATGGTTGCACACATTTCAAGCTTGACCTTTCTACCGTCTTCCCCGGCAAGGTATCTACATCATGATGAAAAACGGGTTGTGCGTGGCTGGGTCGTTATCATGGAGACAACCAAAATATAATATACCCACTGCATGAACCGCCCCTGCACGCTCCCCCTCACAAGTCACCATTCGCCGCCGCGGAATTGCCTGCCAAATGGGTGGTGGGCGGTCCCAAAAGCCCCCATGGGGGTAGCGCCGAAGTGGCTGGAAGCCCCAAATGAGGCTCGATCCACCGGTACAGTACGATGGGCGCGTAGACTGAAAGTCTATGGGGTGGCGCGCCCGTGCAAAGAGGGTCTTGGATAGGGGGTACCGCCACCGCAGCGCAGCCCCCAACGTTGCCCCCTTCACCCAAAGATCCGATGGGCCGCCCGCTGTAGGCACCGGCATTATCCAGACCCTAGAGTCCTTCAAATCAAACGCATGCCCCGGCGTGTGGCGCAAGCAATCCCGGGCCCCCGCCAACAGATCCTACAACGTGATTGCTCCTGGAGCAACAGCCTCTATAGGCGCCAACAGACACACGGTGCAGGCCCACTGCGCCGGATGCTGCGGATTGGGGTATGCATAGCACGCCGTCGCCCACTAGCGCTGCACGACTTGGTCGGTGAAACGTGCCGGGGGGATCGTAGGCTGTATCAGGACAACCTCCCCCGCGGCATCGGCGGCCAGCAGTGTCGCCTCTTGGTAGGAGAGACAAGCGTGTCATGAACCGCAATGGACTGAAAGGAAAATCAAAAGCTTGACCAATACGCCCACAACACTGAGGATAAAAACAGCCCCTTGCTGTATGGGACCCCCTGGTGGAGTACTATACCGGATGAAGCCCAATTGGCCACTGGGATTCGAAATGAGGCCATGGGGCTCGCTCAATGAGTGCATGACCGAGTATATTAATCGATGACGAGGGTGCCCTCTGGACACACGACGCATCCCAACAACACTAAGCCAGCGTGAAAGTTCCCAAAAAGCCACAAGCCTCCAGGCGCTGATTCATTCTATGCCACTTCAACCATGTGCGCGGCAGTCAAGTTCCACACGGCTCATAGGGTCCGCCGGCTGCGACTCAGTTGGGCACCAAATTACTTGACGACTAGTCCCAACACTCGCAAACACCACACCATCGTGCACAACACCCTCATCTGCCTAGACGGCCATGTCTTAGCCCGCACAACCACAGTCCGCTTGTTGCTGGTTGGTGACGCGTGCGGTGGGACACCAAGACTGCACCCCCGACCGGTATGACACGTGAGGCCGCCAACCCTATACCCTCGCAAGTCCCAGGCCGCATCCACACGAATGACGGGCCCAAAGAAGTCCCACACACTCACCAATACACTGGTGGTTTAATATGTGGCGTGTGCTTGCACTATTGCGAACGTACTCACCTGATTAGGCTGCTGTCGAGCTGGCCATGTTGTTGCGTGGGAGGTTCACCACCAGTATGCACGACCTTGTGGATACACCTATCCTTAGCATGTGCATGGCATTGCACTCTAACCTTCCCCCTTTGTAGCAGTCGGCAAAGGGATAGGGAGTGGCAGTGGCACAACATTTGGCAGCTCGTGCACGGTTCGATGTGCGTCCACGACACAGGGTTTCCCGGCATCTAGATGCACGTCAATCTATGGGAGCTACCATGTGCAATGTCTCCAAGGTGATGCAGGCGTGGTTGGTGATGGCACAATGCTGCCCTTTTTCGGGGGCGGTGGATACACCATTGGCTAGCCAGGCACCGTCCAGAAAGTGTGTGTGTGGGGGGGGGGGGGGCGATGAAATAAACCGTATATGGTCTCGGCGTACATTTTGGCTTGGCGTGCATTTCGGCTCAGCGTACATTCGGCAGGCGGGCGGGCCAGCCGGACAAATGTACGGTCTAATCCATCACCCCCCGTTGTAGAACCCCCCCCAAATCAACATTTTGCCCCCACATTTTGCCTTGCCCTTCATGACCCACACCTATTATTATTAGGGAAGGCAACAATATGTGCATGCTTAAGGGTTAGGTTCCAAAAAGATGTGCTGAATATGGATCACGTTCCAGCACATGGTAGACCCGCTCATCCACCGAAGTTACAGAAACCGGCTCACTTCGCTCACTCAAGACGTGCACTTGTGCACCTTCCTCGCTCGCTTTGTTCGCTCGGGACCCATATGGATAAAGCTTCCTCGCTCGCTTCGCTCGCTCGAGAGACATGCATACTTGCACAGATAAATGCCGTTGGCAGGCCGTTTTTGGGATGGGAGCCTTTGGCCCCCTTCCCAAATATTGGCATTTCGCGTCTACAACTTGCCAACGGTGTCTACAACCAGCAAACCGCGTGTACTTGGGGCAGACAGTGACTACAGACTACATACTGCCTTCACGTGAGCATGGGTCAACGGCGTTGGCGGACCGTTTTTGGGGAAGGTGGCCCTCGGCCCCCTTCCCAAATTTCGCGTCTACGACATGCCAACATTGTCTACAATTAGCAGACCGCATCTTTCCGGGGTGGAGGGGGTAGGGGGGGGGGGTGCGGTTAGTTGGGGGGGGGGGGGGGCAATGGAGTAAACCATACACTCGGCCGGCCGCCCGGTCGGCTGGACAAGGTTGACATAATGAACTGTACATTCGGCCGGCTGAATGTGCGCCGAGCCGAAATGTACGCCGAGGTCCGTAGTGAGGTGGCGCTCCAAGTTGTAGATAATGTCTGTGACAACATGGAGAACAACGGCGCCGATGAACTAGTTACACCACGTAAGCCAAACCAAAGGTGTGGTGTGGCCAGGATGCAGGCGAAGTTGGTAATGGCTGCAACAACTGGCAAGCTTCGTGATTGGCCCAAGGGCACCGTTTCCCATTGCTTGGACGTGCTGGGTGTCAAGTTGCCAAGTGGCAACAACCGCAGAGAGGCCCGGGAGATCGCCATGCAACATGCCCTGCCTTTGCTGGCCAAGTGCGACGCCTTTGTGCCTCAGACGGACCGTGTAACCTGTTCAGCCGTACCACCTAGTAGCCCCCAACCCTGCTGCTCTCAGGGGCCCATCGATGACATGGATGGCCTCATTAATGAATGAGATGGTGTAGGTCCCAATGTTCAATCCTCGTAGGGTTAGGGCAGTGACATCTCACAAGCAATTACCATCCACATGCGTTGACATTGCATCCAAGACCGACAATGGGAGATAGGGCTGATAGCCTCATGCCCCCCCCCCCCCCCCGCTGCCCTCCCCCTTAAGGCGGCATGCATATCCATCACACATCATGTATGTGTATAAGGTGTGATGTCTGATATCTAATATCTGATGTGGCATGTCGGGTCTGTGACGGAGACAAGAAGATGTTTGATAGGGGTGTGATGAAGTCCAAGGTTGGCCCCACCAAAGGAAAAATGGTCCGTTAGAGTCTAATATCCCGCCCCCCATGGGAAAAAAATTGTTTTCAAAAAAATTGGGGGGGGGGTGGGGGGGCAACAAAACCAAGGGTGGGGGGTGGGGAAATGGGGTATGTGGAAAATGGGGAAAGTGGGGAATCTGGAAAATGGGGAAATTGGGTATAGGGGAAAATGGGTAAAATATGAAAATTTGGAAAGGGGAAGAAACTGAATAATGCAAACAAACACACAAATGCAGTAAGCACAAACACAGGAAGACGCGAGTCGGGGAGGACGCGCTGTGTGCGGTGCTTGTGTTTGTATCCCCACACGTGGAGATGGTTGCACTTTATTGGTCCACCTATGATGTGTCAATGCATGGGCTAAAAGGGTATAAGTGGTTAACTTGGAGTCCAAATAGGCCAAAAATAGCATCCCAAGTGGTCTAGGTTCACTAGACACGTATTTTTGACCCCCATTCTAGCCAGTTTTCAAGCCGTTTTGGAACATTTTGGGGGGCCAAAAACAGATGTTTTAAAATTTCAAAATGTGAAGAATCACCTTGGGGAAAATGTGTTTATGAACCCTTTTTGGATCCTCTATGGTGCCATAGTGACCCATTTTCGAGCCTTTTTAGATCTTTTTTAGGGAGGGAAGGTCACCACGGGCTCAAAACGGGCTAAAACTACTTGTTTGAGCATCCCAAGTAGTAGGAACAATTTTGGAAACCCTGCTAACCCTACCCTAGCACATTCCCAGTGCACCACTCTTTGGTGCTAATGGGCATTGAAGGGTGTTCGTGGTGTGGAGACAGTCTGCAAGTGTTCCCATTCATGATTATTTGTCACCAGAAAGGTGCCCAAGGCAATACATGGCAGTCAAATACAATGAAGGAAGGTGGGTCTTGAAAGCGCTTGTGGTGCCACCATAAGGTGCTTGTACAGGCTACTGGAGAGTGATAGGCAAGGCAGTATGAATATACCTGAAGACTTACTAGTATAATGCTGTGCAAGTAATTAACCCCATGCCTAATGTGTTGACCATCGATGCAAGGTCCAAGCTTCCAAATCCCATCCTATCCCCCCCCCCCCAACCCTATGCCCCCCACTTCTATTACCCCCCCCCCCCTCCCCTTGTCCAAGCACGGGCTTGTGGACAATTGGCCGGTACAGTGGGCGAAGCGACGGACCCTGTTGGCCATGCAGCAGCGCACACGCCACAAGGCACGTCAATCGAAGGAAGTCTGGCGAGTTTTTGGGTGTCTACACCTCCCCAAAAATGGGATTTAGATTTCATGCGGAGAGTCCTGTGGCGTAAACTGCCGGTGGGGGTGAGGATGGAGCGGCTGGGGGGCAAATTGTGTCCACAGTGTGGGTGGGTGGAGGACCACACGCACACGCTAAAGCGGTGCTACTTTTCGGCTTTCATGTTCGATACGGTGAGAAAGGCCTTTGGCCTGGCGCAGGGGGTGGGGGCGGCGATCGAGCCAAGCAGGCTTCTGCTGGAGGAGCCCCTGTTGTCGTTGCAGACGACACAAGGCCTCGTTTTGTGGGCGGGCCTGCGAGCGCAGTGGAAGCTTAGATGCTAGGTGAAATACCAGCATCGGCAGGTGTCGCTGGAGGAATTTGTAGCCGTATGGGTGGGAATGTTGGAAAGTTGGAGGGGGGTGCGAAATATGTCCTGCAGTCGCGTTGACCTACGGCATTTGATAGCCCAACTTCACAGTTGGGCGGAACATAAAACAATGTTCCACAGGGCGCCCCAGGCCCCCACGACGGCCAAGCAGCCGTCCGCGCGACCACACCCGTTGAAGTTAAAGGAGGAAAAATGGGGCAGCCACAAGAAGTCGTTGTTGGCAGAGCTGGAGGAAATGTCAGGAGAGGGCTGGGTGGTGGTATACACGGATGGCTCCGCGAAACTCGTGCGGGGGTGGATGCAGGCAGGGTATGGGGTGTGGTTTGGGCAACACAGTAGCCACAATTTTCGAGCGCATGTGCCAGCGCATGAGCGGCAGAGTATCAGCAGGGGGGAACTGCGGGGAGTGTTGCATGCGATGCTGAGTCAGGCGGCGGGGGAGCGAATGGTCGTGGTGGTAGACTCAGAGTATGTTTTAAAGCTATCACAGTGTGGACAGAGAAATGGAAGAGGCATGGGTGGCGCACGTCATCGGGGGAAGTGGGGCACAGAGATTTGTGGGAGCACATTGATTGGTTGCGAGGGGAGGCGGGGGACCAACTGCAGGTCCGGTGGGTGCCTTCGCACCTCGGGGTGGCCGGCAACGAGGCAGCCGACGACCTGGCGGGGCAGTGCCGGGAACTGTACCCCTATAACAAGCTGCGCCTGTCTAAGCGGCGCCATGTCACGGAGTGGGATGCTCTGGGGCTGGAGCCTATGGCAGAAACGTCCGACTTGGACCTTGGGTCAGAGGTCGACTCAGGGGGGACGTCAGGCGGCAGTTCCACCGCGTCGGGGGACGACGACTTCCCCCTACCCAGTTCAGACGAAGATTTGTTTAGTGCAGATGTGAGTGACACGCGGCTGCTGGGGGCGTGGGACAATGACAGTGACGAATTCAGCACGGATGTCAGTGAGAGCAGAAAGAGGCGGCGGGGGGGGTTGAGTTCTGAGACGGAGGGGGGTGCCAGTGGCGCCCCTGGAATACTGCGACACAACAGGGGAGGAGCATACCTGAAACACGCGTGACTCCCACGTCGCGCCACGTTTGGTGGCGAAGGCGGCGGACACGCTGCCGGGGATCGACCCTCGCGGTCAATCTGAGCTTTGAAGGTCTGCACTAAGTGCAAACCGCGGGAGCAACTACCGGGGCCAACAGGGGGGATGGGACCTGGTGGTTCTAAAGGCCAGTACACAGCACATCGGATGGTAGCATATCGGAAACACGCTTGTCTCCCACGTCATAGATCGTGGGTTCGAATCCCGGTGGGCAGGCCGCTAGGGGTTCTTTTTAGCGGTCGCAGCGGGGGGGCGGGTTTTGCGGTCCCAGTCATCTCAACCCAGTTCATGCCGAGGGTTAGGGAGGGAAGCCTGACCTACCCTGACGAACTGTGGCGGCGCCTCCGGCGCCGTATCCGTGGATGAACTGTGGCGCCTTGCTGGACAGATGGGACAATGTGTGTCGCGGCTCCGCCACATGATACTTGATGATTGAGGGCGTAGGTCTGTCGGTGGGGACCTATCGCTGAACTTTCCACTGTTCTATGGCCAAGCACGGGCTTGTCCAAGCACGAAGACCCCTTGTGACCGTTGTTTTGATGGTTTTTTCTGACCATGGTTTTGATGGTCAGAAATTCAACGTTTGGTGATTGTATGTTGATTGTAGAGGGAAAGAGGGGCTGGGTCATGTTTGTGATGGTTCCTCTTGCTCACAGCAACATTCTGATTGGTACTGCAACCCAATGCTATCTGTTTTGCTGTGGTTTCCAGCCATGAATAGCCATGAATAAGTCCCCATCGCCATCAGAGGCAGGTTTGGAGGCCTCACCAACACGAGACGAGGGCGGTCAGGTTTTTTATGTAGTGTCTTTTTGTGCTGCGCATCGCGCGCAAGCACAGGCTTGTCTAAGCACGAAGACCCCATGTGACCGTTGTTTTTCTGACCTCGGCCGTGCTTGGACAGGGGGGGGGGGTAGGATGGCCAACCCCTGGCTCCCCATGGCCAGAATCCCCCCAGCCCTGTTAAGCCCCCCCCCCCCAGCCCCAAGGAGGCCTCTGGACATGGTTCGTTGCAGGGGCAGTCCACACACACCCCATGATGAGTGCTGATGTTTGCAAGACAGTTCCATGCTAGAACTGCGCTTCAATAGGCCATGGGCGAAGGCAACTGTAGACTGTGCGTGTGCTAGAATATGGTCAAATGGGGGCACCAGGGGGCTGAAAATGGTCACAAATGATTGTTTCCAAAAGTGATTGGGGACCATCGAGGATGGTCAAGGCAATTTCATTTTCTCTGTGCCACAGCCACGTTGAATGAAGTTGTTCAGCGCTCTCATGTGGTATTTGTGTTTGCAGTACCAATCTGAGCAATGTGACCAATGCCAACATTGACTTTCCCTATGTCTTACACTGCTCGTTTGGTGCCTTTGCTGTGTCATTGGTGCATGTGCTGGAATGCATGATAGTTTTGTCACTCATGGCCGAATGGTGAATGGGATTTTACCCCTTTTCTGTGCATTCCAAATGCTCAGAATGAAATGGGAAACTAAAAAAATCAATCTTTGACCCCGCACCCCCTTCAGATATACTGCTGCTGCCATGGGGTCCAGGGCCAGAACTGAGGTGAACTACATTCTTTACCATGCCCCTGCTCATTGTAGGCGAATCTCGACCGTGGCGACGAATTCGTGCTGCTGTACCCATTTGCGTATCAGTATGCCTTTGCAAACTGGCTCAATGCCTTTAATGCCCTTCTGTGCTTTGCCAAGATCTTCAAGTACCTGGGCAAATTCAAGTCACTTTCTGCACTGGTATGGTTCCCAACACCACCATTTGCATTGTTTCTTTTTTGGCAGCTTGAATGTCCTTCCAGCCCCCCCAACACGGCACATGTGTTCTCAGGTGCGGACCCTTGGTCGCGGCAAGTCCGACTTGTTCTTCTTTACCATCCTCTTCCTGATCATTCTCTCTGGCTTCTCTTTCTCTTTCTATGTTGCCTTTGGGGCCAATGTCCGGTCCTGCCACAACTGGTGGTTCGCCATGCAAATGGCCTACCTGGCACTGCTCGGCGACTTTGACTTCTATGAGCTTGAGCAGGCACAGTCGGTACTGGCAGCCCCGTTGTTTCTAATCTACATGATCACCTCCAATTTGGTTTTGGTCAATGTGTTCATTGCCATCATCAGTGAAGCTTTCGAGATTGCCAAGGAGGATATTGCCAATGGGAAGGATGATTTTATTGGGAGCTCCCTTGCTCTGCAATTCAATGAGGTGGCCACCTGCCATAACCCTCTAAACCCAATTTTGTCGTAGTCCATGGGGGTCTGGAGGTGGTCATACATGTAAACACACCGCGTGGGGTCAAAGCAGTGAACAGTGCGGATCTCAGCACGGGTCAATTCTCACATGGAATGAGTGCGTGCTGGACAATTTCCACTGACAGATTGCAATTTTGTGCAGCTAGGTTCAGGGCAGTAATGTGGCTACTTGGTGATTTTAGCTACACTAGCTACAGTATAGTATGCATTTGTGGGTTGCTGCTTTCAGTATTTGGGGACCCAGATCTGGCTGCTGCGTGCAATTGTGCGATGCTGCTTAGTCTCAGGGAACCTTGCTGTTGCGTAGTTGCTGAGTGCGACTGTGTGGGGTGACTCTGTGCAGGTTACCCCAGCTGCTCTAGCTGCAGCTGCATTGTGCTGTCACATGTGGCACCCAGTGGCCAAATAGAGTGACAAACACATCATGAGGGTGTCGAACATGCATTCCAACTGTCCTTTTTTTCATTGAGCATGGTCGCAATCTCAAATACAATCGGTTCTGGGATTTTCAATTTTTGAGCAATTGAGGTTGAAAAATTGCAAAGGCAATCTGTGTGGTAGCCCTTGGAAATCCCTAGGCCAAACAGGGTGACAAATATTAAAAGAGGTGTAACACATGCTTTACAAGGATTTTTGCAATCATTGTGGGTGGTCACAATCTCCGAAATGAAATCGGTTTTGAAACTTTCAAGTTCGGGCTATTGAGCCTAATGGAGCCCACTAAGGCAATCCAGCAGTAGCCCTTGCCTGTAGACTACCACTGGTTGTTGCACCCAGGCCAGATTAGGTGAGCAACACATCAAGCAAGTGCCATTATGCATTTGGGCTATGCACACTAGGATGTGGCAAGGACCTGGTGCACAGTGTTGTAGGTGGGCTAGGGCCATGAGCCAGCACCCAAGACTGGGTACTGCACACAAGAATGATTGCGCTAGTTGCTATGTTGGAGAGTTGGAGTCCGGCCTGGGGCCAGCCGGTGGTAGGCGAGTGCTTCATGTGCCGCTCATTAGGGAACACCTCCCCTCGCAATGCCAAGGAAGGGCAGACCGTCCCATCACAGTCTAACACTGTGGCCATTAGCAGTCACACTGCCTTGCCTGCCGACTAGCCCCCGTGCTGCCCCACCTAGTGCCAATGCCTTGCTGTGCTGTGGACGACCCAGCCACCTGCCTACATATGCCACCAGCACCCCGCACCCACACCTGGGCACTTGACGGGGAGAGACACAACCCCTCCCAGGGACTCACATCACCTCACTAGGTCAAGTTGGGCCAATTGAGCGCCAGCTCCATACCTACGGCAGATTGCATCACCATTTTGTGCACATCGGCTTCTTTGACTTGTTGAGTGCGCACTCGAGACAAGCCGCTGACTCTGTTGGCAGGGCCACGTGAACCCTTCTAGATGATTGTTGCACCTCACCTGCTTCCCAAGGGGGGGAGGAAAAGGAGAGCTCGCCAAGGCGTGCCCTCGCAGGCTGCAATAAGGGATTTGGCAAGAGCAATTTTGTGGCTGCACAAATATTATTTGGAATGGAGGGCCGCAATGTTGGTTGTTGCTTGAGGAGCGGCCGATGAAACGATATGAGAACTGGCCTACGGCCCTTGTCAAGCGGTGCGGTGCTGCCCTTGCAAACAACGGAGTAGGACGGCACACCATCCCTCAAGTGGGTGTGCCCGGGACCAAACTAGGGAGGGCAAGCAGGCACAGGGAACATGAGAGTGATCCTAAGCCCCTCT
The DNA here is from genome assembly GCA_964036045.1 of Eutreptiella sp. 'Long Island Sound 2002'. NCBI lineage: Eukaryota > Euglenozoa > Euglenophyceae > Eutreptiales > Eutreptiaceae > Eutreptiella > Eutreptiella sp. 'Long Island Sound 2002'. Next base: position 29,166,061 of record OZ038398.1, on the reverse strand, counting down.
CCTGTAGTGGTCCTGCCCCCGTCCCCTGAGGGAGCAACCACCCATGCAGATGGTCTGCACACAATGTTGCCTTTTAGATGTCTTTGGTTGCATGTTGCCGTTGCTAAGAGGCAGTAGGACGTGCAGAGCATTGGGGTTGGAAGGTGTTTGTAGTTCATCGTTGTTGCTAGACACAACTCGCATGGTGGGCGGAGCCGAGGCATTGCTGATTGTTTTGGGGGGTGTTGTGGGGGTGATGGGGTGGAGGTTGGTGTTGTTGTGTGCTTCTTGCATTTTGGGGGGGGGGGCAAGAGAGCACATTCAGTGCACAATTGCTAGCAGGGCTTCACAAGGGTGCTGGCTTTGCGTTCAAGGTTGTTGTATTTGTGATTGTGAGCTCAAAGCTATTGCGGCTGTAAGGGCCTGGAGGTCAACAGCGTTATCCGCCCGGGGGGGCACCCGGGCCCGGTCCTTGTATGCAACCCCCCCCCCCCCTGGCTGCCCGGGTGCATCATTTTAAAGACACCAGGGGTCTTCTGGATAGCAGAAGATGGCTGGGGTCTAAGAGACCTGGTCCAGAAACCCCCCCCCACCTCCACACAAAACCTCCCCCCTCCCCATACTCTCTCTCACAGTACAGATGGCAGAAGCCACAAGCACCACAGACCCCGCGGCGAAAGGAGAGACCACCAGTCAGAAAAGAGCAAAACCGATCGCCGCACGGTGATATAGAGAACGGTGTTACTCCAACCCACTTGTGGCACATGCCGGGGTAGTGTTCTCCACCCCCAAGATCAGAATGCAATATCAGCGCATGTTCTTTCAGTTCGCTCAGCACAAATGTTTACCTGTTGTTATTGCAGTTGCAAATGATTTCGAGGGAATCACAAGAGTACTACGTGTCACAATAAAAAGTGCAACAAAGACAACAAAGCACAGATAACATGAAGTGGTAACAGCACAAGGAGTATCATGTGCAGCACAAGAAGGTAGAATGGACTTGGATCCCTCAGCCAATGCGCGATCCTTTACTAGATCATTGGACAGGGCTTGCTTCATGAAAAATAAACAGTCTTCTTTGTGCTCTTAACTGGCAGTGGCCGGCTTCATGGGCATCCCCTCTTTTGGCTCTTTACTGGCAGTTGCCCGGCTTCATGGGCATCCCCTCTTATCACTTCGAGAGTTGTCGAACCCACGACATCGAGGTCTCTTCTTAATCCTGTGAAATGAATTGCCAACAACAGTCATAGTAAGTGAAGAAAAATTTTTGCTCCAAATAGCATAAGAGGCATGGACGGTCTAGTGGTATGCGCCATGGATGGCACTCATCGTCGTCGGGGGTTCGAACCCCGTTTCAATACGAGGAGGAGATGCGCCTCCCGTCGGCCGGCGGTACCGGTGACGGGGGGCACTGTTGCAGGTGTGCTGTGCCTAGTGCCTTGGTTTTATGCGTGCTGTGATGCCTGGACCGGACCATATCCAAAAAGTTCTAAAGATAAGAAAAAAAACTACGAGGACGAGACACACCGGCCATCCATCGGCGGTACCGGTGGTGGAGGGGGATGTTGAAGGGGGCGGTGGTGGGGACCTCGCCAACAGGCCCGTGGACGGACGGACGTCCCCTTGGGCGAATCGAACCAGCGTCTTCAAGGCAGCGGCTGGCCGCACGACCGCTGCAGTGCACGTCCAAAAACCCATCTTAGGAGCTGTTAGCTCTCAGCAAGTCACTGCCGTAGTATCGTCATGACATCGTGATTCAGGGAGAGATAGGCTATGGATAGTTCAGAACTGCATTAGGAAGAGACAAGAATCGTACATATTTCACTCCATAGGTCTGTGGATAACACAGATCACCAGCAAGAGCCCAGCTTCGGGGCAAGACATCGTTATTTTTGGCAGTGGCCCAGCTTTCTAGGCAAGCTCTCTTGCAACTGTCATATCTCGCTGCCCATGGCAGAAGCTTTCTTTGAAACAGATTTCCTTTCATCGCTTCGAGAATCGGCGGATCCACGGCGCCGAGGTCTCTTCTGAACCCTTCGAGATGAGTTGCCAGCATCAGTCATAAGTGAAGCACAAATGTCCATACCCTCAGCATTCGACAAGCCTGCCAAATTTGTTTGCGATGCACTGAGATGGCTGACAGCGCGTGGAAAGATTATTCATATAGCAGGCATCTCCAAGACTCTCACACCATATGGGATGCTCCTCACAGCGTCTGCGGATATCCAAATGGACACCGAAAAGACCTGTCTGGACTACGTCCCACTAGCAATCTTGAAATCGCTAGCGCTTCTCTACAATGTGCAGTAACAGCCAATGGAAATACAACGACTTGTTCATCAATGGGATCCCACATATCGTGCAATTGCGAACAAAGACATCAAAAATTTCTTGCAGAAACACCTCAAACCGCCGGATGCGGTCATGAATAAAGTCCCAGCAGCAATGATGAAAGAGCATTTGTATGACCCAATCACAGACTACCTTCCGCAATATCAGCGGAAAGTATGGGCAGAATGGCAAAAGCATGGTCACAAACAGATTCTTGAGCACATCATGGCTCTACCAAAGTTGTTGACAGCAAAGGATCACCACCAGCCGAGTTTGCATATTCTGTCATGGCTTGCCCATCACATAGCTTTGCCGCATCTTAGGACTCTCCACAAATTCAAAGGACAGATACCATCGATCTCAATTGAAAATGCCAGAGAACAGCTGATGAACTCCATTCTCTTTGTGAACACAGCCAATGATCTTGATCGGATTCACGGAGCAGGAGCAATGTCATGGATCACAGCTCCAACATATGCACTCATGAAACCAGAAAATGCACATCCAATGTCATCGGATCACATCGACTTGCTCTCTCAGCCATCAATGAATCTTTCGCTCATTTCATCGGTGGATGATGAATCACTTTCAGCCTCGAGAATGAGCTTATTTGCTGATATCGATTCTGTCTCTCGAGCAGAATTTGAGCGCGTGCAAAACGAGAGTGCAAAGAATCGCAAGCAGGCACAAGCACATCGACAACAAATGGAGACTCTCTCACATGAAGTTGAGAAATGGAGGAACCAGGCTTTACTCCTGTCCACGACCAAGGATGATCACACCATCACTAACCTTGCTTCTACCATGCCTCATTTGGTTTCACTTGTCCAGAAGTCACATGAGTGGAAAGGTCCCCCTCCAGATGCGGTGTCTCAATACATCGATGGGTACCTCCCACCCCACGTAACCCCGGTCCCCCCCATGCACAAGCATTACTTAACCATGTTACCGATTTTGGCAACTTTTTTGGCAGTCACTGGCAGAGTGAAAGATTTACAACCATTACCGACGCCCTTGGACAGACAAGAACCACGGCTGGACACCAGCATGAATCTTTTGAATTTTTTGCCTGAATCCCCGCCGAAAACTTATACACATGAAAAGGAAAGACGATCAGATCGAGACACCGCATCAGGAGCTAACCCTTCTGTGACAAGCAAGACAGAACAGGTCACATCTTTGGATGTAATGCAACGCTTTCTTATTTGGATAAACAGTCAATCCAGTGAATACAGTGTTCAGCGAGCAAGAAGTGTTCACATGCACTTGTATACCCATGGCATGCATATGCCAGGATTTCCTCATTCAGATCTTCATGCTCAATGGAGCCAATTGGAATCCATGGAATTGACAGATTCCATAAAAAAAGTTATTCATCGGTTTCTGGAGACCCCTCCGACCCCAAAATGAGACACTGTACAGACAAAAATCAAAGAGCCCACCACACCTTCGGCTTCATCACATACTGCACCAAGTACCACATCCACAGATCCAGCAAAATACCCCATCAGCATTTTGGTGGGATGGTCAGCATATGATGACCCACCACAAACCCCCATCACACCTCGCATTTTAGGCACAGCACTGCGTCCCATTTTTTGGGAAACATTTATGTTCAATCCGAGATGATGTTGTAAAGGCACCAAAGTCATTCACCTTTCTTGGTGTGGCAGAGGAAGGGAAAAAATTGACTGAGATCCCTCGTGCGGTAAATCTGTCTGGATGGCTGGTGAACTCGAAAACAGCCAACAGGTAACCATGGACTCCATGGGTACCTGGCATCACTTACAAAACCCCAACTCCGGCTAAGGAAACACAGAAAGAGAGCACAGGAAGAAAGCACAAACATCACAAACGATGAAGATCACGAAGCACCTCCTCAGCAAACAGTGACAGCTCTGTTGATAAGGAGAAACGCAAAAGGTCACGCGAAAGACGAGAGAAAAAGAAGTATAAAAGATCACGGTCGCGATCCAGATCACGATCAAGAAGAAAGCACAAGACGAGCAAAGAAAGGCCGGATGTCACCCCGCACCACTCACATTCAGTGGCCCCAACCCAATACACACCAGGAACTCAACCCCCACCCACCCAACCTACACAAACATAGCAAACTCCGAGACGTGCATCACAGACCTGGCAGAATGGTCCTCATGGGCCAGGATGGAGAGGGGACCCCCCATGGAGCTGGTGACCCCTTGTCTAAAAACATGGAACCCAATCCCTTCCCACCCGAGATTTCAGTACATATGATACGAAGGTATCTATCAGCTAAACCGAAACCAGGTGAGCTATGGGGTCTGGGTTTTGAAGGCACAGAATGCATCTGACACACCGAACCCCCTTTGGAGCTTTTGACACTCACAAATGTGTTACCCTCGATGATGCATGTTGAGTACATCACTACAGACACAGTCCTTTCTTCTCTTCTCAGTCAATGGGCAGAACACATTTTTGTCTGTCAAATCAAAGGCAATGCCACAGTCATGGCCATTTCCAAACACATGCGATATGGACCGGTCATGCTACCGGAAAAACACTCGATCTTGCTGCACAATGCATTCTTTGCACGCCACACTGTACACATACGTCCAACATCCCAGGAGAATCAGACTTTGTTGTATGCAAATTTCAAACTGAAAACGATAAAAAAATTACTGGGAAGGACAATACAAATACCCACGCGCATCCGAGATGCATTGCACAGATTTACAACACATGTACCCCTGCCTGCTGCTCAGACTGTGAGTGAACCAGCAAGTTCACCGACCACAGGATTGCCAGTATTATGTTTGAATACCCAAGTTTCTGTGCAATCAAAAACCCGTGCTTTACATGCAATTATTAAACAGACCGGATTTCCGGCTGCTCTCATGCTACAGGAAGTTGGCAAGATTCCAGATGATTTCGTTTTTCATCGACTTTATGCTAGTTTCTACAAGTCACCAAACAGAAACTCAGCATGTGCATGTATTTTGCTGCGAAGGACACAACAGATTGTGGTTTTAGAGGTTCACTTTGAACTGAACTACCGAGCAGTGGTAGTACGTGCAACCATATCATTGAAAAAGGTACAAATGATCCATGTTTACCTGAAGTCAGGTGGTGAACCACATGAACTCCGTGTCACCTTGGAATGGACTGTTCCCTTTCTTCTGAACACGGAATTTTTCACCATGTATGGAGGTGATTTCCAAGCAAATCCAGTATGGGACACATCATGCCCTTTGGCATCCACGGCGATCAGCACAGCCATCTTGGGTACCTTTACAAATACCCCACTGCGAGTGGTGCCCAAAGAACACGATATGCCAACATGGATTGCACCTCAAGGTTTCTATGGAGCGCTGGATCACTTTTTGATTCCCAAACCCCAAGATACAATGCTATAGTACGCGTATAAGCAACATCCTCCTTCCCATCAGATCACACCCCAATACTGCTCGGCATACCGGATTTCACACCCATCAACCCCCCATCGGCACTACAACACACGGGTCGCATTATCAGTCCAAAGGTGTTACCACTTGCTATCAAGGATCGATATCAAACAGCATTTGATGAGCGGATACATTGGAAGATGAATGTCAAAATTTTTCGACAGCAGTACTACAGACTGCAAAGAAGATTTTTGGACCAATTGTAAACCTCACAGTTGTACCAGCAATAGTACAACGAGCACAAACCGATATTGAACAATTTGTCACGCAGTATCCATACTAGTGGAAAGACACCACACATATACTCACATATTAAAGCAAGAAAGCACGAATCACAGAAGCATGGGATGGGGTACAGTTGGAGCGCACACTACAAATATCAATCATCAATTTCCACGCAGCTAATGAAGCGAATGCCCCGAGAAAACCCCTGTACCGAAGAATTTTTTGCACAGGGCTACAGACCAGAGTAGAACCCATGTTTGTATCAGGCATCCCCACGCCCACGGAGTTGCACGGTCTGGTTGGCATGGACCAATTTTGACAGAGACACTTAGCCCCCCCTCTCCACATGGAAGCGGAACACATACAATATTCTGTGCAATGGCCCCCTCGCACAATACTAGACATCCCATTGAGAGCTCAAATGATCAGATACACACTGTCAAATGCATCCCATACCACTCCTTATCAAGATCTTTTGGAACATAAATTTCTGTGTTTCTTGTCTGACAAACAGTTGGAACGTTTGGCACAGATATATAACCGGTGGTATCATGGAGAATACCTTCATAAAGTTTTCCAAGGTGATTTCTATGCTCTGCCTAATAAAATACCACATGGACCCATTGCAAATGCTCGGCCACTCCTAAATTTTACTACCCATTTGGAAGGTATTCTCAGCATGTTTGAAACAGTTCCTCACTCCCATTCTGTGTGCTGCACATGTCATCCCCCCTTCCCAATTTGCCCTCCATGGTGGTGCATCCGCCATAGTCACGCTTCGGGTCATACATGACCACATCTTGGACAGATGGTTTGCAAATTTGCTTGTTTGTATGGTATTTGATGATGTCCGACATGCTTTAGGATCACTGTAACACGATACTCTTGAAGCTATGTTTCGCTTACTTCACTTCCCCTCTCACCTGATAAGTATTCTCATGAATGTTGCCACAGGTGCAACTCTACACATGGGTGGAAAAAATGGAATAACTGAAGCTCTGGCAAAATTCAGAGCAGGTATAGCACAAGGGTGCCCCATGTCAGCACTCTTATTCTGCATCCTTTTGGAGCTCAGTATTCGCATGGTCTTGCATGGTATTCCTAAACCACGATCAAAATGTGGAGATTTTGGGCATGTGGCTTACCTGGATGATACCACATATCTCCTGGATCAAGTAACAGACATTCAACAGCTTTTGTTGTATCTCTATCAGACAGACATCATGACCCATCTTCACACATCCACGGTGAAACTTGTGGTAGCCGTGACACACCTTCAAGGTCTGCAAGTCATTTTTGACAGGCCAGACATTTTAGCAGGAGGAAGTACGGCACCAATGGCAGATGGAAAAATGTACATTCGGCTATTGGGCAGACATGCCATGCCACACATTTTTCACACCAATGACTTTACAAAAATGATGAGTGCATCCCGCAGAGCCAGTATAGTATTGAGATATGTCAGGTTACCAGCAAACTACCCCATTTTGATGTAAAATGCATCTGCAGGTGGAGCACACAGATGGTTGGGAGGGATTAGACCCCCGTCACCAGGATCAATGCGTCTGTCAGATCACCCAACAGCATCAGCAATCCGTGCCACAGCAAATTGGGATTTTGTCCCATCAGCATTATTTTTGCAGCCTTTGGAAGCTTGATGGACAGGCATACAACCCACTACAATAGTTATGTTACTTCAGTTTTCACTCAATTATATCCCCGGGGGGGGCGACCCCTCGGTTCTGGACGCCAACTGCCCCCCCCAACTAACTGTTGGTCGGAGGCCTCTTTGGGGGGGGGAGGCATTGGAGGGGGGGGGCTCCGGGAGGGTCGGTTGGGGGGGGGGTCCAAGTGGGGCGATTTGGGGTGTTGGGGGGGGGGGGGCCATCCGGTCTCACGAATACCTGGTGCCTCAAGTACTCGGTCACAATGCAAAGCCCATGGGCCCGAGACTATAAGCATGTTGCCAGCATCATCGTCAGTGCTGTGCTCAACGTCCAGCCATTTTTGCACTCCTGGTTGGGAGTTCTGATCAGCATCACAGCCTGGTGCCAAATATCGTTACTCTCAGGCTACCCACGGTCAGCCGTTTTGCGCGCACTGCACTCCGCCGTGCCCCGCATTGTCAGCCGTACACCATGGGACGTCGAAGCCACGCAGGCCTGGACTGTGCATATTTTATACTCTCTTCCGTCTACACGAGATACTATTTTTTATCGGCTGCGTCAGTGGCTACAGGGTCACGGTTTATGGTCTGGTGCCGCCTATGCATCCTGGCACGTACCACACACAGGACCCTGCAGCGAGACATGCGCCGATTGGTGCTACGATTTTCCTATACTATCGGCACATACGCCCCGCGGAGATCCTTCACAACCCATTCCAGTGGGGCCACCGGCCCGGGGGGAGGGGGACTCTGCATTTCCGTTACTGTCAGTACATACTTGAACTCTTGATGATATATGGCAGATCCAGGGGTCAGTGCTTAGCGAGAGCATCAGGTGCATACCGCTGCATGGTTCCTGCTTACTTGTCGGTGTCCCACCCACAGGTTCTCTTCGTGTTGCACTCCTTGTGACAGAAAGGTACCTATGGTCTTCTAGGCCACTGACGAGCCATTTTCTTCCTGCGCTTTTTGTGCTGATCGCCTCTTGTGCGCACGTGCAATAGCACAGGCTTCCTCCGGGGGGCACAGGCTCCCCTTACTTCCCCTCGCCCTCCCTCTAACCATACCATCACCACAAACCTAACCCTAACCTTTGCAGCCAGTTGGTTTGGCCATGCCCGCCATGTTGATTGGGCTGAACAAGATCCTCCCAATTTCGTTCATGGCTGCTTTTGCCACATCATTGCTCTCCATTTTGGACCCCAACACTCACTCTGACCCTAGCCTAGGGTGAGAGCAAGGGCTAGGGTTAGGGTTAGGGTTAGGTGTGGGGATAGAAGTAGGATGAGGGTTGGGGGTGGGTGTTAGAGTCAAGGTTGGGTTTAAGGATAGTGTTGGGGTGCAAATTGGACAAAAATTTCCTTCGGGCACCTTTGGCGTTCATGGAGCATCGGGAGCCTTCGGCGCCCATGGACGCCTTAGGGCGACACCTTTGGTAACTAACTGTTGGCCGAAGGCCCCTGGGGGGGCTGGTAAAGTGTGGTCACGAACAGGCGCTATCCCCATGGGGGGACCATTCAGCGCCCAAAGCGCAGACCTGAGATCCATCTGGGCCGCTAAACAACGGACAGACTTGATGAGACGAATAGGCCAGCTCTCCTTCTCACCAAGAGGACACCCACTGTGGACCACACCACGAGGAAACACGGTGTCCTTAGCGCAATTCAGGGACAACATCCTGGTAGGGGCACGGGGACCGTCCCCGGCGCACGAGATGCAAAATGTCTGTGACACTCTGTCAGAGGTATGGGACCTGCCAGTCCTGTGCGACTGCATGACAGATGAACAACGGGTATGCCGCCGCACTTGCACATCCCCCTCTCTCACGGCCATGGGTTTTACCATACACCTCGGGGACGACAGCCCTCCATTGATATATGCCCAGCCGTCGGGTTTGACAGCGAGCTGGCACCTGAAATACACAGTCACCCTCCAGTCACCACCACCTGCACAGGCCCACAAACACATATCCAACATACTGGTCAGTGCAGTACTCAATGTACAGCCCTTTCTCCACACATGGGCATCCTGTTTATTGAGTATCACATCCTGGGCGCAAGTTGCCCTCTTGTCTGGCTATTCACGACCCACTGTCTTGCGCGTGTTGCACTCCGCAGTGCCTCGCATCATCGCCCGAACGACATGGGACGTAGATCAGACACTTATATGGTGCGAACACATTACCTATAAACTGCCTTCCACCAGGGAGACAGTCTTTTTCCACCTCCATCGCTGGCTAAACAGCCATGCTATTTGGTCAACACAGGCGTATGCCTCATGGCACATGCCACATGCAGGGCTCTGCCACGCGCACTGCGCCGACTGGTGCCACGATTTTCCTATTTTATCTGCGCTAACGCCACTATTGAATCCCTCGAAACGCATCCCGTTGGGGCTATGCCTCCGGGGGGAGGGCCCATCACCTTTCCCTGTCTTATGAACTCAGAAATAGGTCGAATTTACAGGTCCGGTGGGTAAAGCATAGCGTCGGCCGATGGCGTACCGCTGCACACCCACTGTTTCGCATCTCTGTGGCCCACCCACAGGCATCTTCGTGTCTCTTGTCTTGCGACAGAAAGGTACCTATGGTCTTATAGGCCACTGACGAGCCCATTTTCTTTCTGCGCTTTGTGCTGTTGCCGCCAGTGCACACGTGACATAGCCCAGAGTTCCTTCGGGGGGGGGGGGCAGGGGTAGTTGGCGTCCTAGGACCCGCGGAGTCGCCCCCCCCCCCCCCCGTGATTATATCAAGCAAGTCAGCCACACAAATCCAATAGTCAGATACTCGGTCTTGCGAAACCTATGGCGAGCTAGGCACAACTTTAGCGAACACATGTCCTGTGCCCAGCAGCCTCTTTCCAGCATTTGTCCAGTACATTACGCAGACCACTCACGTTTTCTCATTCTAATGCACCACATGGATATAGAGACACACTTTCCTTCGTCCATCATGGAAATGGATGATGATATACCCATGTATAAAGCAAATCACCCCATGGAAGCCAGGCAAATACACACATGGATGTCAGAGGGATACCAGACACAGCACAAAGCCAAGCAAAAGGGATGGCCCATTCCTATGTGGCAGTATGATCTCCCCCTGAAACCCATCCCAATAGCACACCCTCTCACAGCACAGATACCAGTCGTCACACATATACCACAAGACCCCCTCTTCATGACAGATGGGTCATGGTACCCAGATGTTGTGGAGGGTGCATAGCTATTGTATGCACCCACACATATCAGTGCACACTGTACCCAGTAGTAATCCCCCTCTCTCTGGATCATTCATATGCAGTTGAATTGTATGTTGCCTGGATTTTATTGCGCATCAGGACGAACCTGCAGTCAGTAGACCATGGACAATGGTGTTTCAGAGGGCAGACATACACAGACTCGATGTCTTACATTCAAGCATTTCAGGCGGATAATGATGCCACCACTCCCATCGTCAGCAAACTTTTGCAGGCATGTCATCTTTTAGTTAAATCTTTTGTTCCACCCAAGCATATTCATTCTCACAGGGCAGGCACAGTTTTGGATAGAATTTTGGATGCAGCGGATCATGAAGCTAAAAACACAGCACAGAAACAGCAACGGCAAGTAGGATGGATCACGGATCTAGACACAGAGCAAGCAGTTTTCACAGTGACAGGCACACAGAAACATGATTTGTCCATGTACATTGAACGTAAATTGCGAGAGATGTACTGCACACAGCATGGAGCAACATATGCACGCGATCACACTCAATATGCCTTATATGCAGACACAGTGATGCGAGGTGAACTGCTATGGTCGGTACACTTACACACTGTCACACAGAGACATCACATACAACTCCACTAGGCTCTCAACTGGGGCGCCTGGGGAACAGTCACATGGGGCACAGTGTACCGGAGGGTCTCCCGGGCAATGTGTCGTACACCCATGTGGCTACAGAGTATTCATGAGGTGGAGCGCAGAGGGTGAGTCGGAGGTCCGTCCCGTGACCAGCCTTCGGCACAGTGGACGGCCAATTACCGTACACTAGTCCTCCTCCTCCTCCTCCTCCTCCCGGACTTTGAAAGATAGTGGTGCCGGGTCGGCCACCAACAAGTGTCTCCAGAGAAAACTATCCGGCGCCAAAGGCGCCAAAATTTTTTTTCATGCTATGTGTTTATACTGAAAATACTCAAAATTTTGTGGAGAATTCATATTTGTGTTAAAACAACAAGAAAAAATTGTGACCTGAAGGAGGGCTACAGGAGGGCTGTAGGCCCTAACAGCCACCACAACTCTAGCCCTAACCCTAACCCTAGCCCTAACCCTAATCAAGACTGAATATTGGGACCGAGCTGGTGGGGGAGGGAACATTAGCTATGACTAGTGAGGGACATGAAGAATGATTCACACATTGATGGCTCTTGACAAAGTGAAATCAGCTTGCAAGTGAACCCCATCACCACGAGGCCCACTTTCAAGGCTTTTTGGACTTCTGAGGGGCCAAAATGCCCCAAAATGCCCCAAAATGGGCTCAAAATGTGCTCATTTTACCCGTTTGTGCACCCCACATGGTCTAGGATGAGGTTTGGAAAAATGCGTTTTTGACCCATTTTTGACCCATTTTTGGTCCCAAAACAGCCCATTTTCAAGGCATTTTGGGATTTTCGGAGGACTAAAATGGGCCACCACAAGCTCAAAACGGTCCAAAAACACTTGTTTTAGCATCACACATGGTCTGGGATCATTTTTGAGAAAAGTCATCTTTTTGCCCCTACTGGACCCTGTTGACCCATTTGGGCACCCACCTGTTTGGCCTTGCGCTTGCAGCTTGCCGCAGCCTAGTGGGCCTAGGTATTGGGGTCTAGGCGTCCGTTTGGGCAATTCTAAGGGGTGGAAACCACAAAAAGTGGGGGGTTGCGGGTGGAGTAGATGCCCTCGGAATCGCATTTTGAGCCATGTAGCCAAAGATATGGCCTATTCTTGGTTTGTGGCTGTCGGCATTTGGAGCTTCTGGGGGTCTTTTTGGGCCGTTTCCGGGACATATCATGGAGTTAGAGGGCCGCAAAGAGCTCATTGACACGGGGAAGTCAAGCGGCACGTGGAGTGTGCCCACCGTTTCCCTTCGTTTGGCCGTTTTGAATGTGTTCCAGGGCTTTTTTGGCCCAAAAATGGCTGTTTTTGGCCCTAAATTGCAGTTTTTGAAACTGAGGTCCGCCACTTGCGAATCCCGTTCCCGGCCGCCACCGTTGAGTTTCTTGCTCAAACTTTGTGTGATTGTACTTCACACCCATAGGTATCATGCACCAAAATTTCACCCGAATCTGAAGCACCACGACGGAGCTCTGATCTTTACCCATTTCGCGCGTGCTGCTGCTTGCTGCTTGCTGCTAAACCTGGTAGGTCCACCCTAGACACTAAAAAGGGTTATAAAACCAAGACTGGTTCCACCAGCTGAGTGACCTTCACCCTAACCCTAACCCCCCCCCCCCTCACCCCTGGTTGGACGCCCCCATGACCTCTGGCCAGACCCCCCCCCCCCCCGACCCCCGGCCGGAACACCCCCCCCCCCCGACCCCCGGCTGGAACCCCCCCCCCCAAGTTTTGAAAGGTAGTTGGGGGGTGGGTCGCATCAGGACCGGTTGTAGTCGCCCCCGGGGTTATCCGCATCACTATCCTAATCAACAAATGAGGAGAGTGCTATTTTGTCACTAGTAGTCACACAATATTCATTGGGCCCTTTAGTGGAGGTACCACTGCTCTCTCCCTCCGATTTCTAGGACACATCTTCCCTCAACACAATTTCTGCTCGTGGGACACATCCACTATAGCTTACACAGTGCAGTTATGCATCAACAACCACACTTGGTGTGTAGGTCATATCTGCAGCAAGGCCAATGGAAGCATCAAGGGTGATGGTAACTGGACGAAGCTTGCCCCTCCATGCACACACTACATGGCAGATGTGGTGGGCATCTGGGCTGTGCCACATTATACGGCCTTGCCACTTGCCCTCTTTGCCTCTTGCTAACTTCTTTTTGCTGGCAAATGCCCGTCTGCGTTGCCACTTAGTAACTGGCAATGTTGTCATGACTGCCACATCCAATGCAACCCAATTACACTGCCGTTGTTGCTTTGAGCCACAGATTAGGTATTTGAACAGCCAGCTTGGCAAATCCCACTGCAGCATAGTGTGTGTGTCAGATGCTTACTACTGTTGTCTGTTGCTGCTTTGTGCGGGGGGATTGGGCTTGGTTGCCCCAGCAGCAGCTGTGTGTTGCTGCATTGTGCAATTTTTGGGGCTGCTACTGTTTCCTACTGCTTCATGTGGGAAAGAGTTGCTGCTGCCTGCAGCTGAGTCTAGCCGAGTCTAGCCACTAGTGCAGGGCACAAACCATCCTCAGTTTAGGACCCAACATGACAAGGATTGTGGCACAATCCACACTTATTTTCGGTGTGGCCCCAATATGGCAAGCGTTCTGCAGCCAAAATTCACACTCATTTTGGCTGTGGCCCCGATACGCTTGGAACAACAGCCTGCAAACAATTCTGAGATGCGCCACAGGTTCATTTGTGCAACTGCTGGAATGACCTATTTTGTTTTTCCGCAGGATGAACAGGGAATGTGTGGGTATTCAAAATTCTCAAGATTTAATTCAGAATTTGAAGATGTCAAAAAAAACCAGAATTTCCTACCCCCTCTTGCTCCAGTCATTGGGGTCCAGAATTGAACTGAAACAACCCCCCAAACTAAACCAACACCATGGCCTCGTGCCAACCCCTCCCCCCCTTTGTGTTTGATTGTGCTTTCTCACATCAAGGTTTGAAACGGGGAGCCAGCTGAGCCCATCATACAGAGGTACATGCAAACGCACCGAAGATAATCCTCCATTATCTTCTACACCCAGACCCCTTGACTCTTCCCTAATATAGTCCTAATATGCATCCACAATTTTCAGGTTGCCTTCGCACTGAAGCTAGACCAGGGCAGCACGCTGCTGCCTGCAATCCGGCACTTGATTGAGCGCTTTGAGAATGTGGCACTAAAGCCGGACCAGATTGATGACTTGCGCGCCTTCAAGAATGAGGTCGAGCACAACCCATTCAATACAGAGCTGTTTGGGGCTGTGCTCACGTCCTTCAGTGGAAAGGTAGACCGCCCCATGGGCCCAGAGGACTTCGTAAACCTCAAGCGTGCCGTGGTCTACTACCGCAAGGTACTTGCCTTACCGCACGTTAGGATCAGGTTACATGCCTGCAAAGAGAGGGAGTGTCTCTCGCTTTACATGCCGCCCCAGCCCATGTGGCCGGCTTCGAACAATGCACAGTAGGGGCCTGGTCCTTTCGACCCCCCCGCCCCTTTGCTGTTCCTCCATCCCTCCTTTACCACCCTCCCTCCAACTCCATCCCCTCCACCCTTCCGCTGGCCATTTGTGATTAGTTGAACCCTCATGCGACTGGAGGTGGATCGTCCAAAGTACCCCGAAATTGGAAAAGGAAAGGAAAATTCAGCACAATTTCAGTATCACAGGATTACAGAGCCGATGGAAATAGATTTCATGGTCGAAGTCTCTGCATCGGAAACGCGGGGAAGCTTCTGGCATCCTGCCAGTTCTCTGCCCACCGATCTTCTCGGGATGCCTAGCTTGCCGGACCCGTAGAGAAGTGCCATTGTCCAGCTCGAAGCTGAAATTTCGTCCTCCCAAAGTGCCAACCATGCTCACTACAAATTGAGTAGAAATGGAAGCGCACGAATCACGTTTTTCCTCGTATGCTTCCTGCCTGAGGCTTGTTCAAGACTCTTGCTCATTTTTGAGCCTCTTTTGGGTCAAGCTCGATGCCGGTTGTTTCCATGATTTGCATCCCTGTTCTGGTCGGACAAGGGCTGCTCTATAGACACGGGAGAAACATGGCGTGCGTCCGAATGACTCGTACCCATAACGCGACGGTTCCGTTCCAGTGCCCATGCTTTTTTCGGGTATGCTGGTCGTGCTCTGACCACAGGTCATGAAGGAGAGGGAGGAGATGAGTGGCGAGCTCTGGAACGATGACGCCGGCGATGAGGAGTCCGACGAGGACGACCTCAATGTATCAGCCTCGTTCAATATGAACAAGTCCAGCAACTCCTTCAGGGGTTATAAACGGGATGGCAGAAGCTTCCAGGGCGGCGCTGAAAACCGGCAGCAGCGCTGGCGGACAGCAATGCAGCTGGCAGTCCTGACGCCGCATCAGCAGCAGATCCATGGCTACCTCAAGAAGGCCGAGGATCGGATGGAGACCGTGCACAACCAGGTGTTCAGCTGAGGTAGGACAGAAGCTGCACTGGGGATGCAGTTCTGCAAAGTCTGTGTGGCATAGGTCTCGATGATGGAAGGGGTGTGGTGAGTGAGTTCACGCGCACCCCCTCAAAAGGTGTATGTTGTAATTCTTGTAATTTTTTTTGGCGGTAAGCGCGTGTAACAAAAGTTGTCACGTCATGTAATTTTTTTTTGCGGTAAGTCGTGTAAACCCGTTACACGCATTACAGCAAAAAAAAATTACACGACTTGACGATTTTTTTGTACACGCGTTTCACGGAAAAAAAATTACACGACTTGACGATTTTTTTTGTACACACGTTTACCGCAAAAAAAAATTACACAACATGACAATTTTTTTGTACACGACTTACCGCAAATTTTTTTTTCCAATTTTACTGAAAACAAAAAATGCATGCATGTAGCCACTGGGCCCACTTGTGGTCCACTTCTGATTTTGTCCCACGCTCTGAAGTGGGTCATTGAACCGCCTGGTGATGATTTGGAGGGCGTTCTTGAGCTTCCTTGCCCTCCTGATCCCCCCCCCCCCCAACCTCTACCCCCTCCCTACAGCAACACGCTCCCCCGCCACCCAATGCCCCCCAGGGCAGAAAGAATGGAGAGGGCGGGGAAGAAACTGGGCAGGGGGAAAGGGACGAACCAAGGAGGGTAACAGGACAGGGCAGACCGCGCTCGCCGAAAACGGTGCAGAGCGCAGAAGGAGGAGAAGGAAAGGGAAAATGGGAAAGAATCATTGTGGTTGTCAGAAGCCCCTGTCAGGAAAATTATCCTGCAGATGCACACCCCAGTGCGCTCAAGTCAGTGCTGGAGTCGGCAAACCCAGCATGGACTCGGAGTGTGCATCTGGATGCACCTGGTCAACGGCACGGGCAACAGCCTGTCTCCGGGCCAACCCTGGAGTAGTCAAACAGGACAAGTCATCCAGGGGCTCCGTTGACACAACCAAAACACGTTCGGGCCCACAGAGGGTCAGAATGAGCAGTGGCGAGAGGCCAATAGGCGCCGCCAAAGGCAAACAATCAGAAACCGAGGCCTTGTGCCAACCCGCCCCCCCCCCAACACCCAAGTTGAAGGTGCATTTTCGGGGATCAAGGAGAGTGTTCCGGCCACCCCCACCCCTCTCGGAGGCAAGTATACCACCCCCTTATTTTGAGGTCGCCGGATCGCGTGGTGACGTCCGAATTCACCGGGGGGGGCGGGGGCAGGGGCAGGGGGTGATCCTACCGAGTTTTTCTGGGGATCCTAACAAGTTTGGGGGGGGGTCCTAGGAAGGTTTTGGTGCAAAATTGGGCCAAACCACCATGAAAGTCGTGTTCTTCGACCCCAAAATAGGGGTAATGTCACCCTTGTTCAAAATTGTACCCTAGGAATGACCCCGCCCCAAAACGGGGACCCCTACTTTTTAGGCGTTGCACCATAGAAGTTCGACATTGTGGACCCATCCTGAAATCAAAGTATACCACCCCCCTATTTTGAGGTCGCTTGTTCCGAATTTGTGGGTGCCACGTCACAGTTTGGGCATATCTTAACGAGTTTTGCAGATTCCTACCAAATGGATTTTTCAGCGTAAAACAGTGATTTTGTCAAAAATACCGCAAAATTGCGTGAAACCACCATGATATTGGCGACCTCAAAATAGGGTATGGGGTTACCCGACTTCGGGACTCGTTTCTTGGGCCTGATTTTGTTTCTAGTGCCAAAACACCGTGATACTATGGTATATTGGCCGAATCCGAACTAATTGGTGGCCACACAAAGTACTAGGTGCTCTGTGGACTTGGCGTCCCATCGTTATGGTCGCTATGGGGTGCCGTACGGAACCGGCAATTGTACAGAGTGCGCATGTATTGCAAAAGTTGCATTTTTTTCAATTTTTCAATTTTTTTATAATTTACACGACCTACCGCAAAAAAAGAATAATTACATGCATTTACCGCAAAAAAAAATAATTCAATTTTTTTTAATAATTTACATGACTTACCGCGAAAAAAAAATTACACGCATTTACCGCGAAAAAGAATTACACAACTTGCTGATTTTTTTGTACACGAGTTACATTTTTCACCTCAAAAGCCAGTGAATTCGCGCACGCCCCCTCAAAATCCCGTGAATTTGCGCGCACCCCCCTCAAAATCTAGTGAATTTGCACGCATACCCCCTCAAAATCCAGTGAATTCGCGCGCACCCCCTTCAAAATCCAGTGAATTTGCGCGCACCCCCCTCAAAATCTAGTGAATTTGCACGCATCCCCCCTCAAAATCCAGTGAATTCGCGCGCACCCCCTTCAAAATCCAGTGAATTTGCGCGCACCCCCCTCAAAATCCAGTGAATTTGCGCGCACCCCCCTCAAAATCCAGTGACCTTGCGCGCACCCCCCTCAAAATCCAGTGAATTTGCGCGCACCCCCCTCAAAATCCAGTGAATTTGCGCGCACTGGAAAGCTGTTGAAGGGGGTTGGGGATCAGCAACGGTGGTTCATTGAGGCTGTGGGATTACGTTTGCCAGGCGTGTTGGGGATCAGGCAGTGCAGGATCAGGTATGGACAGTGGGAGGCTGAGCAACAGGTGTTCAGGAAAGCAGTGGTCTCTAGGCAGCAGAAGATTCCAAGCTCAATCTGGTCGGTTTGTGACCATCCCACAGCCCAAGGGCGCACACAATCCCACTCTGTGCCCAGGTCAACGATATCTTTGAGATCCTCGCGGGCGATGCAGTTGCGGTCAAGCGGCGAGGGACAGAGCTGAGCATCCAGTGGGACAACGAGACAAAGCTCTCGCAGGACGACCACTGATCACTCACCTCCGTATCTGGGCGGCGGGCCGGGCAGCAAGCACATGGAGTGTCTATGCTGTGCGCGCATATTGTCGTGGTTTTGTTGTGGTCAGCGCAGTACAGGGCTTTGCTGCCTGATACAGCCGCTGGGCACGCTTACCCCTCTGGGCTGATCACAGCGCATCCCTGCCCGTCTACATCTCGTCCGGCCATGGACAGGTGCTCCGTGGTGCCAGGCTTCCCCTGCCCTCCACCAATTGCCCTGAACAGTCTGGCCCCCGGGCGAACTTCACCTGCACCCTGAGACTGGGGGGGGGGGGCGGCGGCCAATGCCAAGTGTGCCCTGCACTGGGCCTGGATTTGTGGTGGCCCTCTGGAGCTCCTGTCTTTGGGTCATTTGTGGGTATGCTCCAATTTTGCTGGTCCACTTCGGTGATGACGATGACTGACTGACCCATTTCTCTTGACTGGAATAAAACCACCCTCCCATACAGGATCAGGCTGTGGTGGTGCACTCCACCTGATCCAGTGCAGTGGTGTGCACCACCTGCAACCTATGGCTGCTCACCCACTCTTGACATTATGTCCTGGCTGTCCAGCCCTGAGAGTCATCACTGGCATGCTACTGTCTGTGGGGCGCTGCACCCACTCCATTCGCACCACATTGCCGCCCAGGGTCCACGCACACGACTCCATGGAGCTATGCCAGGCCCACCAGTGTGTTACAGATACAATCTCCCAGCGCTTGTTAAGTGGATATTCCAGCGGAGGAACCACTGCCCCTTGCAAGGATGTTGCGAGGGCGATCTTGAAGGTAGATTCAAAGATGCAAAGCGACAGGGGATGTATCATTATGACATGCAAAAAGCACCTTCAACACTGTTGTTTCAGCTTACCCACCCTGCACAGGTGTGTAACAGTTGCAGGAGAAATTGCCCCCAAGGTGCTGCCTGAATCTCTCGTCAGTCAATTGTAGGATTGCGATGGAGAGCACCGCTGCCCTGCAGCCGTGGGTATATTCCCGCAGGGGTGGGTGCCCCCGCCCCCCCCCCCACTCGCGACTCAATTGGGGTCTTTTCTTGTACTTTGCCCCGTTCAAGCCACAAGAGATGTCCAAAAAAAAATTTGCTGGGAGGGTCTGTGGTGCCTCTTCCTCTTCACACGAAACTCTGTGACAAACCCTGCTCCTTCTCTGACCCCGACTGTCCTACCCGCTGTGTCACTGCATGTGTATCCTTTGTGTGACTTGTGACCTGCTGTCTTTGTACTTGCAAGCCCTGCTGTCCTCCATTGGTGGTTGTTTCTGCTGTATGCCATTTGTCAAGCGTAGGAAGGGGGTTGTCCCCTGGAAATAGCGTCCTGTCTGTTTCCTTTTATTGGATGCTCCACCCAAAGCGGTCTTTGACGTTCATGGTCTGGGACCAACAGCGGTGTCTCGTTTTTTCCTCTTTCCAGAACGCTTGAGGATGCCTGTAACACCTGTGTAATTTGCGTAATCATGCCAAACAGGGCATTTATAGTTTTATGGAGATTTTCTCATGTTAACAATATTTTTTTGCCATTTATTCATGTGCAATTGGTATATCACCCTCTTTAGGTGTGCATCGTCCTCGCAAAATGTGCCTCTCCTCTCTGCTTTGGAGACCCTGATAGAACCTCTGGTACACCTCAGTGTCAACCACTTTCTGTCGTTACGTGCGCACAACAACCACGGAGTGTTGCAGGACATAGATGCACACACTCACACACCCATACACAATCATAGCATGATGGCAAACTCAGCCACCGGCTACATGGGGGTGCACTTTGAGTAGGTTTCGAGGCCGTTTTGGGCCAAGAAAATGCTGTTTTGGGGCACAAAATGCGCAGTTTTGGGAGGGCACCTCCCGACTTGCCCCCCCCCCCCCCGCGCCGAGGCGCCACCGGTGATTTTTTGGCTCAGAACTTGGATTTGGCAAGGCTAGAGTAGAGTAGAGCCCGAAGCGATGAGAAAGAGCAATAGCCAAAACGGAAAGGAGAAGTGCTTGTTGCTTGTTGTTGCTTGTTAGCTAGATTTAAGGGACCGGGGCGGCGGCCTCTGCCAGGCGTCGCTCCTCCCGCTCCGCGGGGGTTTCCCCCTCCGGCGCCGGGAAGACGGGAGAGCGGGAGCGGGAGCGGCGGTGGAGGCATCCTGGTGGGGGGAGCCGTCAGCGTCCGACATCTGTGGCTGCGGTGATGCTGATAAGCACATGCAGTGTGGCGTGCGCTGTGCCTGTGCTGTGCGAAAAGTTGCCTGTTTTCCACCACTGGTAGCCACGGGTCCCAGGGTCCTGAATTCTGCACCCTACAGCCCCTGCTGGTACACCAGGGATATTTTTTTAGTCTGATGCTTGCCACGGGTCCCAGGGTGCTGAATTCTGCATGCTGTTTTGAATTGATCATGCATGCTTCTGTAGGTGGGTGGTTTTCAGGGGTGTTCGCGGAATAAACAATTCAATGATTGGCGCTGTGCGAAAACGCCCCCCATGTCGCCTGAACCAAGGGGTGTGGGGCATCAGCAGTATCAGGGTTTTGCTGCTTCTTGGGATTATCTCTCCCGCTTTGCACATCGAGCTGGGCCCATAGTGCCTCCTTTGTAGATAGTGGTGGTGTCAACAGATCAATGTGCACAATTGTTTGCTTGCCAACTCTAATTTCCTGCAATGTTACAATACAATTTCCCTGTATCCGTAGTCCTAGGGGCAAAAAGCATCCTCTTCTACTTTGGGATGACAAGGGCTTTCCCCGAGTTAGTTTTTTCTTGAGGTCTGTCCATGTTGGACCCTTCACAGCAGCTGGTGGCAACAGGTAAGCAATGAGAATGCCTCCCAGGCTGTGCCTGCATGATGGCGTCTTTGCAAGGGCAGTAACACACACATTCAATGGGGGCACGGGATACCGGGCTCAGGCAACCCAAAGGACCTGAGTCCCACACCCTACCCCTCCTCCCTGGTGGGCTCTCTAGGTAGGATAACGGCTAGGTTAAGCACTTGAGCCAACACTGGCTTTGGGCGTTGAAGACGCCCGAGGAGAAATGTTGCAGATATGCATGATGTATATGTCACTTTTTTTTTGGCCATTTCAGCCATGCTTACTCAGATATGGAGTTAGCGGAGTTGGCTGCCACCATTTTCTCACGCCCCCGGTTGAATCCCTCTTTTGTACAAACCTTACTATCACAGCCAAATCCTACAGGTTAGGGTTACAGGTACAGAAAAGTACTGATCGTCTTTGTGAATCACTGTCCACACCCATTCTTGAAGCAAAGGGAAAACAGATCAGTGCCCTGCCTTGAAGATACTGTGGATCACACAAACACCTTGGTGGCTCCCACATCATCCCCCCCCCCCCCCGCCCTAACCCGAGCCCTCCACTTTCTCTCTCCTTTGGGCCGGCAGTTGACCCCCCCCCCCCAAAGACCTACCACCCGCTCCCCGGAAACATTCCACCAACACCTTCGGGTAGCACACCTAATTGGCCCACACCCCCAACCCCCCCAGAAAGCCCTTGGGGCCCCAGAATCGTGCAAACCAGTCGCACATAGACCTACTGAGCCAGGGATCCCGTGAATGGGGGGGGCACTTTGTATGGTATACAAATTCAATGGGACAGATTTTTGGAGTGCACAAGTGTAATGAATGCAGTGCACTGGGACGAATGCCCAAGTCTGAAAGGTCTGGAGCACACAAGTCTAATGGGAGAACTTGTTTGGAATGTGCCTTCCTTTCATTGCCTGGGTAATGCCAGCCTAGTGCCGCTTCTTATTGGTTTTTTCATTCTCCGCGAATTCTCCCCGGGTGCGTGCATGCTCTAAATAGCAGGCCCCTTGGTGTGCATTGTTGCATACCGTCACTGTAGTGTAGTGTAGCGTAGTGTAGTGTAGTGTAGCGTAGTGTAGTGCACTGCAGTGTGGTGTGGTGTGGTGCAGCAAGGGTGCACGTTGTGGAACCAAAACGAGTGGCACTTGGTTAATTGGTGCAGCACTGTGGATTAATGTAAGGAACCGACGTCATTGCTTTTGTGGCAATGTGCCATGCAACATGAGTACATCCATATGTGTTGTTCACAGTTACGAACAACACCATTGGATTGGACAGCCTAATCGCCCTGATTCGTGGACCACAGTGTTGCCATGATTGCACTCCCTGATTGGGGCCGGACTCAGGACCGGCGGATGAACAAAAAGGAAGTTTAATCAGCCTGATTTCACAGTTCAAAGGGGACAAATGGCCCTGTACACCAGGAATCACCACCGTTTTTTTACCCCCCCTTTGCAAGTATGGCTTTTCCTAAGTGCAATGACCCCATGTTCCCGTTGTTTTTCTGAGCACAGTTTTTGCTCATTGTAGAGGGCAGGAGGGCCTGAGTCATGCCTGTGACACTTGTTTCTGCTCATAGCAACATTCTGCCTGACACTGCAACCCGATGCCATTCATTTTGATCTGATTTTTCGCCACAGCTAATGGTGCTATTCCTGACACGGCTGTGATGCACCTGTGATGGTCTACCTGTGCCTGCCACAATTATGTGGGGATGGCTTATGCATTTGAAGCACACTCAGAATGGGCATGAGACAAAGCAGCACGCCCCATTGACGGATCGCCATTTCCTCTTTCTGATCCACAGGGTTTTGGTGTATCCCATCATTGTCATATACCATGGGCCATGGGCCATTTGCAAGTACGGCCTGTTCAAATATGCTGGCCCTGCGTTACTTTCCTCATTGTCCCTGTATCTGGAAAACCCAAGAGTGGCACGTACCAAAAAAAAAGTTTTTTTTACCAAAAATTCCCACAATTTGTACCATTTTTTACCAAAAAGAAAAACACCCACCCCATTTTTTTTACGACAACCCCCCTGGTAAGGTTTGGGGCGGGGGGTAAGGGTTGGGTTTTTTTGTAAGAAATGGGGGTTTTTGAGGTAAGAATTGGGGTTTTTTTTTGGTAAGAACTGGGAGGTTGTTTGGTTATCTTTGGGGCTGTGGGGGGTAAGATTCAGGGTTTTTTTTGGATAAGAAGTGGGACGTTTTGTGGTAAGAATTGGGGTTTTTTTTTGGTAAGAACTGGGAGGTTGTTTGGTTATCTTTGGGGCTGTGGGGGGTAAGATTCAGGGTTTTTTTTGGATAAGAAGTGGGACGTTTTGTGGTAAGAATTGGGGATTTTTTGGTAGAACCATTTGAAACGCAGGGTTTTGGCCATAGACATGAAACCCACAAAAAAATTTGGGCCCTTTGAGTTGGGGTGAGGGACTCATGAATCGAGTTGGGGTCATGGAATCCCATTATTCGGTGTGGCCCCAAATCATATTTGCGATTTTTGGGAAGTTGTCAGGTATCCAGGGGGGGGGGGTCAATTGGCGAATAAATAATAAGAAATCAACAGCGCCAAAGGTGCCGAAGAAAGGTTTTAGTTGGAATTCATATTACTGTTGTGTGGTGTCTGTCCCCTTCGGGAGTGGGTGGAACCGTCATTTGGTGACCAGCCCCCCCCCCCCCCTAAGGTGTGGGGCACCATCGTCCCTGGGGGGGAGGGTGCAATGTACGGTTTTTTTCATTAAGATTTGGATTTTTTTTGGTGAGATTTTGGGTTTTTTTCGGTAAATCACGTTGAAGAGAGTTTGTTAGATCAAGGGCAGGCGCACGTCGGAAACCCCCCTTTTTTGGGGGGTCATTCGCATGGCATACCCCGAGGTATGGTTTCTGATGTCTAAACTTTTGTAAAATCATCATTTTAGGACCAAAAATGATCCCCCAAGGATTTTTTGGATTTTGACCCATGTACCCCCTGTACCTAGGTACCCCTTTTGGGGGAGAAGGTGCTTGGGGGGGGGGGGGGTCAAACTTTCTTTGCACATTGTGGCCGCTTCGTGGATATTTGACCCTGGGTCCTGAAGAACTTTTTCCTTATATATGGACTCTTTAACGTTTTTCACGCTGGGTGGGCTGTTTAGTGGCACCTAAAAACTTTTCGATTTTTTATGAAACCTTTCCATTGCCCCTAGGATGCGTTCGGGTGATCGTTTGGTGACAATACGGGTACTTGCCCGTACCATGGGCCCCCCAAAAGCCCCAAAATCACGTCGCAGAGGTTGTTAGATGAAAGCCGGTATGTAAGGGAAAACACCACATCTTTCCCCATTTTGGACTTTTTTGGGCCTATTCGTGTACCCTACCTCAAGGGTTGTTGGTTTAACATTTTGTAAAACCATAATGTTGTGCAATAAACGCATCTTCCAATGAGGTTTTGCTCCGGACCCCCCGATTTGAAATTCGTTTTTGGGGGGGTTTTGAGGGACCTGGTGGGGGGGTTGCGGGTTGTAAAATGTCAAAAACCCGAGCCCCCCATTTTTTGGGTCAAAAATTATGAATCTTTTGGTTTTTTTTATTTTGAGCCAAAAAAGTGTTTCCGGGTCTTGACTCCATGGGGTTTGTATGGGGCCAAGTGGGACAAGTGTTTCTGCAATTTTTAGTCGTTTAAGCTGCTTATGCAGCTTTTCACCCTCGGCAGCTCCAAAAGCGAAGCTTCCGAAATCACTTCGCAGAGGTTGTTAGATCAAAGCCAGGCAGGCGTATATATGGGGAAAACACCACATACCCCCCATTTTTGGCCTTTTTGGGCCTATTCGCGTACCCTACCCCAAGGGGTTGAATTGTTAGTTTAACCCCTTGTAAAATCATTATTTTGTCCAATAAGCACATCCCCCAATGAGTTTTTGGGCTGGACCCCCCCAGACACCCCCCACTTGAAACCCACTTTTTTCAGATTTTCAGGGAGGGGTGGGGGGGGGGGTCAAAAATGTCCAAAAAAAGACCCCCCCTTTTTTTGGGTCGAAAATCAAGAATCTTTTGGTTTTTTTGATTTTGAGCCGAAAAAGTGTTTCCGGGTCCCGACTCCATAGGGTTTGTATGGGGCGGAGTGGGACGAGCGCTTGTGCAGTTTATGCCCTTTTCAGCCATTTTTGCTATGTTGGCGGTTTTGGCGACCTCGGTGACCCCGTGGTACCCACCCCGAGGTGTGCGAGTGGGGATGTTGTGACAGTATATGCCTACTAGGATATGAAAGGACGTTTTGTGCGGTTTGTAGCTCTGCCGAGGGCCGGTCAAATGCCCGTGCCAACGACACAAAATGGCTGTTTCCACCAATAATGGCCTAGTGAATGGGCCGGTACACAACCTGCTAATGCAGTTTTTCACCCTGGGCAGCTCAAAAATTGAAGTTTTTGAAACTTGTTTTTTTGATATTGTGATCACCTAAAATGACCATCCAAGGTATGTAAAACAAGTTTTAGGCCGCATTTACGTGTTTTTCACCCCATTTGGGTATTGGGCGCACGTGGGGGGGGGGGGGGCTCCCACAGGATTGGTACACAACCCGCTTATGCAGTTTTTCACTCTGGACAGCTTAAAAATCGAAGTTTTCAAAACTTGTTTTTTTGATATTGTGACCACCTAAAATGACCATCCAACGTATGTAAAGCATGTTTTGGGCCGTATCTACGTGTTTTTCACCCTATTTGGGTATTGGGTGGGGGGGGAGTCTCCAAAGGGATTGGTACACAACCTGCTTATGCAGTTTTTCACCCTGGGCAGCTCAAAAATGGAAGTTTTCAAAACTTGTTTTTTTGATGTTGTGACCACCTAAAATGACCATCCAAGGTATGTAAAGCATGTTTTAGGCCGTATTTACTTGTTTTTCACCCTATTTGGGTATTAGGTCCGGGGGGGAGGGGTCTCCCAGGGGATTGGTACACAACCTACTCATGCAGTTTTTCACTCCGGACAGCTCAAAAATCGAAGTTTCCGAAACGTATTTTTTTGATATTGTGACCACCCAAAATGACCATCCAAGCTATGTAAAGCATGTTTTAGGTCGTATTTACGTGTTTCTCACCGTATTTGGGTATCAGGTCCGGGGGGGGGGGGTCTCCTAGGGGATTGGTACACAACCTGCTTATGCGGTTTTTAACCCGGGTGGCTCAAAAATGGAAGTTTTTGAAACTTGTTTTTATGATGTTGTGACCACCTAAGATGACCATCCAAGGTATGTAAAGCATGTTTCAGGCCGTATGTACATGTTTTTCACCCTATTTGGGTATTAGGTCAGGGGGGGGGGTCTCCCAAGTAAACACAACCTGCTTATGCAGTTTTTCACCCTGGGCAGCTCAAAAATGGAAGTTTTCAAAACTTGTTTTTTTGATGTTGTGACCACCCAAAATGACCATCCAAAGTATTTAAAGCATGTTTTAGGCCGTATTTGCATGTTTTTCACCCTTTTCGGGTATCGGGCGGGGGGGGGGGGGTCAAACGGGATTGGTACACAACCTGCTTATGCAGCTTTTTAGCCTATACAGTAAGAAAAAGTGCTTTTCCATTGCTTTGAGGCATACTCTAGTTGTATTAGAGATGCACTGAGCATCCATGCATTTTAATCTCAGTATTGGTCCAACCAAAACTGGTGATAACACATTTTGACCTATGGAACCAAACACCGAATCAGGATATGGAGTGGACCCCTTAATCCCCTTTCAATGTGAAGCTATTCATCTTTTCCTGAGTTGACTGAGCACTGACATACCTTAGGTAGAGCCTATGAATTTATCTATGTTTTTCCATGAATTCTTAGCTATCCTAGTGGTATGCACCCTAGGGGGCTGGGCACCTCTTTTTGAGAGGTCCTGGGTTCAATTCCTGGTCAGCCTAGCTAAGTAGGAAGATCCCATGTGACATGGCAGTGACCTCATCGCCACATACCATGCCACCTCAGCACATATGGGACCCAAAACAAAGAGTGCACATCTCCTAAGATGGCACTATGGAGAGAGAGTGATCCTGAGGCAGTTTTCTAACTCTTTTCCAAAAACATTTCAGCTATCTTTGTGAATATGCATTCATATGTGATCTGAGTTGCAGTTTCTGTGAATATCCAATCATCTTTCACTGTTTACACTGCAGCCCTTCATGCTTTGATCCTGAATCCTCTTCTCTTTGCATACTATTGGCTTGGGCTATCCTTGAGTGACTTGGAGTGGCTGTATTTCATCAAAACAAAGCTTTTCATCTCCAAAAACAAGCAGCAGGAAACCCCACACCAACAGCAAGCAGTAGGAGAGGCAAAACACAGTGCTGAAAACACTATAAACTTTTCTGGTAGCAAGAGGCAGCCTGTCTCTGTGCACCGGCAGCGACCCCGCGCCGTACAACCAGTGCTCCGAGCAGGCAAATATAAGCAGAAGGGCGGATTAAGATGGATCCAGGAAGAGTGGACGCCGACGTGAAGACAGCGCCAGCGCCTGAGGCACCGGCAAGGCCGGCGCCTGGCGCTGTACCTTCAGCGGAGCCCTTACATGGGCCAGTGGATACGGCGGAGGACTCCCTGGATGGCCTCCAGACGGCCTTCGGGGCCCTGTCCGTCGAGGAGGTGGTGGCGCAGCCTGCAAAAAGGAAGAGAGAGAGCGAGAAGGATGCTGGAGACGGAGCAGACGAAGGAGAGGAGCAAGGGCAAGACCCGACGGATGTCCCTACCTTCGAAGGCGCACCAAGCGCTTCTGGCCTCCATGCATCACCCTCTCCCATAACCACCACACTCCCAGCCGCCGCAACATCCACTTCCACAACCAACCCGCCTATGGCAGAGGGCACAGGCTTTACTGGCATGCCTCACTACCCCGCCTATGGCATGGGCCCACCTACCACTGCGCTCCTTGAGGCAACTACTGCCAGTGAGCCGGTGGCTTCCAGCTCTGCGCCGCGATGGTATGCGGCTGACCATCCCCATCCACTCCACGCCACTGGAACCTACATGGAAGTTCCTGGGTATGCACCCTTGAGTGGGTTGAGGAGAGGACCAGAGTCTCTGGGAGGCAGGAGTAGAGGATCGGGAAGATCCTCCAACAGGTCCCTGATGCGGTCGGAGATCAACGAGGTGCTCCGAGGAGCCACTTCGCAAATCGTGAGCGACCTCACGCAAGAGATCAGGGAGAAACTGGAGCCCCTGATGATCCCGTCCCATGCGTCACCTACGACGGTGGGAATGTCACCCCACCGAGTACAGGCTAACCACCTGGCGGCAGGGTTGACAAATACCCTGGGGAGCCTGAGGAGCCGACCGATGCCGACTCCTGCAGCAGTACCGAGAAGTCCATTCGTCCCGAGAACGGCCCAGCCGCCCTACAGCCACGTGACGAACTCGACGAGGGCCGAGCTGGACCAGCTGGGGCTGACTGCCCTAAGGGCTATGGTGGACGTGGAGCCTTATGGCTCCAGTGATCTAGGCGGAGACCCCTCCGACGACGAGCCGCCGTCGATGGATTCTTCTTCGCCATCGGATGACGAAGACCCTGAGGACCCCGAGGACCCCAAGGGTAAGAAGAAGAAGAAGAAGAAGAAGAAGACCCGACGCCCTGAAGGACGCCGAGCTCAGGAGGCGAAGGCTATTGCCACCTCCAAGATAGTGGTGAACCTGCCTGAGTTCACAGGCAAGGACCTCAGCGAGTTCGCTGAGAACTTTGGCCGGTTCCTACGACTGACCGACCAAACCCACGCGAGTGGGCGAGTGAAGTGCGACCTGCTCCTGCAGTGCTGCAAGACCAAATACCTGGAGAAGCAGGTCAGGCAGATCGTCACTAACTCCGCCACCTTTGCCGATGTGTTGGTTGCCCTGGAGAGGCAGTACCCAACCTACGAGACCGACCTCTACATCAGGGCCGAGATCCAGAACCTGCCCGTGCTGCCCAACAACCCCAAACCTGGCAGGGTCTCCGAGCTGTTGGCGGACCTGGATCACTGGGCTGGACGACTGACGCCCGGTTCCTACAGCAGCGACGACCTGCTGTTCTGGTTGTGCGCCAAGCTCCCCCGAGAGCTATGGGACGAGTGCCGTCTGACGGCTGAGCGCAAGGCTAGATCCCTCCGCTACGAGGATCTATGCGTGCTGCTCCTGGAGATGGCGCTGGAGAAGGAGAGCGACCAGCACCTGAACAACTACCGTCCTGGTGGTGGAGGTTCTGGAGGCAAAGGGTACCAAGGGTCCCGACCTGGGCAGGGGACTACCCCCAAACACGCCCACGCCCGCCTAATGGAGAACGTGAAGGAGCTATTCTGGTGTGATGCCAGAGATGAGCAGGGCCACCTGCAGCACGCCTCTGACTGCGAGCAGCGAGACTGCTTCGTCGTCCAGGGGAAGCAGCAGGAGAAGATCACCGGCGCCAAAGTGAAGCTGCCGGATCATTACCGCTGCACCATCACGTGTGCATTCTGCGGTAAGCGGAAGCACTACGAGGATGAGTGCTACCATAAGCAACGCCTATCGGCGAAGCTTAAGGGGGAAGATCCTGGCAAAGGCTCAGGCAAAGGTGGAGGCAAGGCCAAAGGCAACGACTCCGGCAAGGGCAAGTCGAAACGACGTGCTCAAGGTGGTCAAGACAAGGGTCAAGGTGGACGAGGAGGAGGCGCTAACCGCCAGAACGACAACAAGAACAAGGACAAGAACGGAGGTAACCCCAACCCTAATCCAGGGGGGAACTCCGAGCCCTCTGGAGGGCAGTCTAGACCTACCACACGCTCACATACGCAGGCCCAGCAAGAACAAGGAGCCAAGCGTGAGCATGAAGGTGGTGATGACGGCAACGCCAAGAAGAGAAGCCGTTTCATGAGGATGGCATGCAAATTGCGGAACAAGGGGTTCGAGGTGACGTGTCCCGCGGAATTCTGACGGGGACACTCTGGTGGCACCCAAGACCTGGTGTTTTGGGTACGTATCCGACTAGGGGGACGTGAATACCTGGGGGTACTGGATACTGGCGCCACAATATCTATAGTGGCCAAGAAAATTTTACCTTGTGGGAGCCTGAAGAACACCATGACCACCGCCGCCATACGCATGGGGGATGGACATGTGGTGCACAGCTGCGGGGACTGTGAAGTGGAGGTACCTATGGGCTCTCGAACTATCGCCCATCGGTTCTATCTGATGGACACTGAGGCCTTTGACTTTGTACTGGGTACTGACTTCTTCGTACAGCACTCCCAGATACAATCCCTGACGCTGCAAGCGCCCTACCTCCTCTACGTGGACCACGGCAGTGGCAGAGAGTCTGTGCCACTGGAGCAGTCGGAACATACCTCGAGTTACCTGAGACTATCGAAGGAGGAGCCCTCGAACATGATGGCGGCCTCCAAAACTGAGGACTACCAACTATTGGGGGAAGTCCTAGACCAAGGTCTGAAGGAGTTGGGTTACTCTCGAGAAGACCTAAGTGTGGAGCTGTTCGCCAGCGACAAGCAGCATGTACTGGACCTATACTGCAACAAGGGGAAGAACTGCAGCTACAAATTTTACTGGCCCTCTTTCGGGATGGCCTACGGGAACCCCAGATTCAGTGAACTGGGGAAGGTGCTGACCAAGGTGGCCTTGGAACGTTACCGTATGGTCCTGTGTTCCCCCGACTGGGGAGCCCATGGGGGCAACGAGTACTGGCGAACCCTCCTTGACAAGCTGACTATCAGCTCTGTGCGGTTACCTGATGAGGCCATCTACGTGCCTCTGGGACGCAAGACGCCCATTGGGAAGCCCGGATGGGGGAGTATGCTCAGCGTGGTGGACGGAAGTCTTACCACCATCCCATGGGAGGACCTGGACCCGACTCTGGTCCAGGCTATACAACGTGAAAGCGATGGACTCGCCTTGGGTGACTTGAAGGATCGCCTACGACCTCAAGATGCTGTTGAAACTACACCCGGAGGAGATGAGTACGTCGTGACTGACACCAACGCCCCCAACTCTCCCTGCCATGTACCTGTTCCTGATGGAGTCTCTGAGTGTGGACTATCTGAGCTACCTAGCTCTATCCACTCAGATGACGAAACTGAGCACGACGCCTTCTTCGTGCAGACCGCGGTGGAGGAAGTGGAGAACGCCGAGTACGCCGCCCCACTAAAACCCCTACTCTCCATGAGGGTGGAAGACCCCGTGGATGAGGAGCTGGACCCTCGATCCAGGCTCAGGGAGTATGTGGATTCCAAGAGGAAGTTGGTGGCGAAAAAGCTATGAGAAAAGTTTATAGTGTTTTCAGCACTGTGTTTTTGCTTCTCCTGCTGCTTGTTGTTGCTGTAGGGTGTCCTGCTGCTGGTTTTGGATGATGAAAAGCTTTTGTTTGTTGAAATACAGTAAAGCCAACTCAATCCAGGATAGCCCAAGCCAATAGAATGCAAGGAGAAGGTAATTCAGGATCAAAGCATGAAGGGCTGCAGTGAAAACAGTGAAAGATGATTAGGTATTCACAGAAACTGCAACTCAGGATACAAATGAATGCATATTCACAGAGATAGCTGAAATGTTTTGGGAAAAGAGTTAGAAAACTGCCTCAGGTTCACTCTCTCTCCATAGTGCCATCTTAGGAGATGTGCACTCTTTGTTTTGGCTCCCATATGTGCTGAGGTGGCATGGTATGTGGCGATGAGGTCACTGCCATGTCACATGGGATCTTCCTACTCAGTTGGGATCTTCCTACTTAGTTAGGCTGACCAGGAATTGAACCCAGGACCTCTCAAAAAGAGGTGCCTAACCCCCTATGGTGCATACCACTAGGGCAGATAAGTATTCATGGAAAAACATAGATAAATTCATAGGCTCTACCTTAGGTATGTCAGTGCTCAGTCAACTCAGGAAAAGATGTTTTACTTCTGATTGAAAGGGGATTAAGGGGTCCACTCCATTTCCTGGTTGGGTGTTTGGTTCCATAGGTCAAAATGTGTTCTCACCACTTTTGGCTGGACCAATACTAAGATAAAAATGCATGGATGCTCAGTGCATCTCTAATACAACTAGAGTATGTCCCAAAGCAAAGGAAAAGCACTTTTTCTTACTCCCCCCTTGTGCTGTGGTGGCCACCACTGTCGCATTTTAGGAAAAAGGGAATTTTTCTTGGCCTTTCCTTGGTTTCCACATCTACTTTAAAATACCTACAGTCTCCCTCACACTGAAAAATGGGCGCTCACCATGGCTGGCGTCCTTTTGCTGCTCTGATTGTACAGTTTCCTACAGAAGACTCAGCGCTCTTGGCGCTGCCGGGGCTCCTGTGGCTTGGTTGGGTTAGATTGGGAGCATGCCAAACATGTGCATATGCATCCCTTCCTCCAAGACGCAGCGTCGACACAACCCAAACGCAAGACACATTATACACACTCGCATGGGTTCTCGTAAACCTGCTGGCGACCTGTGACCTGTCTTAGGGCGTCGGGAGTCGAAAAAGAAATTAATTTGCCCCTTGGTGGGGTCTTGGTTCTGCTCAGTCTCTCCAGGCACCTGCGTTTCGGCCCGAACACGGCCTACTCAGCGAGGCTGCGCGTGGGTATCTGCAGAGGCAGGAATGGGAGAATCATGGACGAATCCACGCAAAAACGAAGCGACGACACCAAAATCCGTCAAATGACGGCGCAGAATTTTTCTGAAACGACACACCTGAGCAGAATCCAATTGTGCATCTTCAGCACATTTTTATAGAAATTATAGTCATCTCTGGATTTTTTTTAGTCCAGAAATTCATACGCATAAAATGGCGGCGCGCAGGAGCGGCTCCTAGCGAAGCGCCGGAAAATGGAAAAATAATGGAATTATAAACGTATGTATCACGTAGTCTTGAAAATGACGAGACACATATTAATAAACAAACATACAAATTCCACCCACACTAATAGAAGCTTCAAAAATTCAAGAATTCGAAAATCAATTGAAAAGACTTCAATGAATCAGGTATAAACTACAGGTATGCTCGTCTTGCATGCCGCATACACATTGCTCGTCTCGAGTCTCCGTGACAGAGTCGTGTAGCAGCGCTAACAACGATAACCACGATAGGACGCGGTAGAGGGATTGATTAGAAAGATTGCAGATGATTAGCGGTCAGATCAGGGTGATTAGTCATACACACAAGTGCATAGCAACGTTCTTCGCGTGCGCCCCTTTTGTTTTCTCTCCTTGCTTCACTTCCCAGCGGTAGGTAAGGTAGGTACGCCCAGGCGGGGCCACCCCCTGGTGGAGTCACGATTGTTGTGGAGATGGGCAGGTTTGCCCACGTGATTGTGCATAGTCGTGCATGCACACACGCATTAAAGGGTAGGCCACGCGAAGTGCGCACGGTAAACCTTGTTTAGGCTACCCAGGGGCTCCTCGGTACGTTCTTTAAGAGAACCTGAGGAGTCCCTTAACGCTTGCTTGCTTGATAAGGGTAGCTGCTCCATGCAGCGTGTTTGCGGACAGCGTATTATAGGGCACACTGAGAAGGGTATAATACCTGGAGTGTGCCTTGGTTCCTCCGCCGCAAACGCCCTTTCATTTGCCTTTGTTTTACAGGTGGGCAGGTAGGGTGAGTGGTGCAGCAGCATTTTTTTATGCCCTGCTAAACAGGGGCGCAGCTCACACAAACAAGTAACTCCGCTCCGCCTGTGGCAGAGCAGGGAGTCCGACTTCATCGACATCTGCGCTTTGCACACGCGAGCACTCCTTCCCTCCAAGCCCTTGCAGGGGAAACGCGTTGTGGCGTCCCCTGTGAGGCCACAGTTGCTTAGTAGCGCTGTGTTCTCTTGTCATTTCACAGGTGGGTCGCTAGGACCCTCGAGAACTTCCTCTTCGCAACGCCAAGTAGAGTGTGCGTGTAGGAGTGGTAGTCCTGCGTGGGGGCTAGAGCCAGTTGCCCAGCGCTCGCCCACCAGGATGGTGCCACTGTAGGGTGTGTAGGACCTGTAGGGGGCGTGTCACTGTCCCAGCCTTTTCCTGCAATTTTAGCTGGGTTGGTGGGCTGTGACAGTGGGTTAGGCTAGTGTTTTTGGCCACATAGCAAACAGGCGTTTTGCATGCCTTCATAGCTTTTGGCCACCCCTCCCTGTAGTAGACAGGTAGGTAGGGAAAACAATACCTGGATTAACACTCTGGGTATTCCCCCAAGGTTTTGCGCCAGCACAGAAATTGGGCGCATAGGGGAGGGGAGACCCGGGGCGTACCCCGTGGCATCAATAAGCCAACCCTCCAGGTTTAGCAAGGGCGCAGACTTGGGTATAATTAGGACACCACTTCTGCGGCTTGCTCTCAGGACCTTAGGACTAGCACACTCACACATACGCTTTGGCAGGTAAGGGTAAGGTTCAGTCCCTAGCTTTATTCTTGGAGGCAAGCATCTCAGCGAGCCTCAACAACTCACCAAGGTTGTTCTGGGACAAGTAGTCAACCAGAACTGAGTTTAGGCGTCCCTCAGGTAGAACAAATGCAGAGAAGGGCTCCCAGGTGGCCTCTTCGACTCCAAACCCTTCTGAGAGGGTGAGGAAGCGCCAACCCTGGCGATAGCGGTGGCGTAGAACAGACTTCACCAGGTAGAAGCCCTCCTTAGCCATCTCCTCGGCGTTCATGTCGGGGAGTTCACCTTCAACTTCCATAGGGCTGGCAGCCCCTTGTAGGTCCAGAGCGGCGATTTCCTCGTCGTTCAGCTCCCATTCCTCCCCACAGAGGTCTTCAGGATCATGGTAGCGCTTCAGGTGTTGAGCGGCGCACACCAGGGTCCCCCCTAGACGGGGAGAACACCGCACGGTGATACGGTGTCCATCCACAGATAGGATCTTGTACGGCCCGAAGTATGGGTCATCGCTAGTAGAGCGTGGCCAGGCGGGTAGTCGACTGTGGTGCACCAGCACCCAGTCCCCTTCTTGGTAGGTGGCCGGTACACGGTGCTTGTTCTTCTTGTTCCACTGACGCTCCCTCACTCTCTGGAGCATAGCCTTGGCCTTGTCCACCTTCGCTTGTTGCTCTTGGACCCATTCACCCACAGAAGAATGGGTGTCCTCTGGATAGGGGGCATGTAGGAACCATGCCGGGCGCCCCATGAATAGCTCATGTGGCGAGTAGCCAGTAGCTGAACTCTCTTGGGAGTTCATCATCAAGGATATGACGGGGAGTAGTCTCACCCAGTCTCTGGTGCGTTCAGTTTTGCACCATATCCTGACGTTCTCCTTCAGGACACGAATCTGTCGCTCACATAGGGGGTTGCTCGTGTGAGAGTAGGGAATCCCCGTAGATACCTGGACATTGAGGGACCTCAGGACCCTCTTGTACCAGCCAGTATCTGAGCGTACTCGTACGTCCTCATCGGAGTTGATCTCCTTGGGCGCCCCATAGACACAAAACCACTCCTCCAGGAGTATCTTGATAGTCTCCTCTCCGGTAATGTGCTTGGTACATGGGAACACCCTGGTACACCTGGTCAACCCACAGGTTACCACGAGGGCGAAGTCATAGCCCCCGAACTTCGGCATCTCCGTGTAGTCCACGTATAGAACACTGTTAGCACAGTGAGGGATGGGCAGGGTCGAGTAGAGACCTCTGTCCCTGATATCCCCTGGTTTACAGGACCTGCACGGGCACTTGTCCACGATAGGCAGGAGCGTCTTCCGTAGCTGGTCGTCTGTCCACGTAGTGTGGAACCACTGCTTGAACAGTCTCAGGGTACGGTCAGCACCCACATGACCACTGGACTCATGGGTCCACTTCAGCAGCGCTGGGACTCGGTCACTAGGCACCACGATGCGGTCCTCGTGCCAGAGGTAGCTCTTGTCCCGCTTCCACTGGTCTTGGTTGACCAGGAGGGGTTCAAGGCGTTTCTCCAGGCGCCGGTAGATATCCCCAAACTCCTGTAGGTACTCCGATTGTTGGAGTCCATCCAGGGGGCGTATCATGGTCATGTTCAGGTCCAGGTGTACGTCCATACGGCTGAACGCTTCCTTAGCCAGAGCTTCAGACCGGGCACCAATCAGGGCGTCGAAGTTGTTGCGGCTGATGTAGTCTGCACACTCGTTCTTCACTCCCTGGATATGGTGTACCGTCAGCCGTAGTTGACTGAGGTAGGTCCACCAGCGACGTAGCTTGGCCTTCT
Source organism: Eutreptiella sp. 'Long Island Sound 2002' (assembly GCA_964036045.1). Classification (NCBI taxonomy): domain Eukaryota; phylum Euglenozoa; class Euglenophyceae; order Eutreptiales; family Eutreptiaceae; genus Eutreptiella; species Eutreptiella sp. 'Long Island Sound 2002'. Next base: position 29,129,417 of record OZ038398.1, on the reverse strand, counting down.
CAGGTGGGGGGCCCTTCTGGAAACTGCGGACCGGTTCTTGGTCGCATAGCCAGACCACAGGGTTACTCCCCAACAGTCGTGCTTGTGAGGATAGCACCAGCATACCCGCGAGCAGTTCCTGCTCATAGGTGGAGTAGTTCCCCCTGGCCTGGTTCCACTTCCAGTTCCAGTGGCCCAGAGGTACTAGGACCCACTTGTCGTCAGGGTAGCTGTGCTTGAGGGTTCCATCTCGGTTGAGACCTTCCGTCCCCCATTGGGAAATGGCCGAGTCGAACTCCTCCTTCTCTAGTGCTTGCCATTGGAACAACGTTCCACCACCGCCCACATTGCTGGCGTCGGTCACCAGGATAATCTCCCCTTGTGCCCTAGGCACGCCCAAGCACTTAGCGTTGGCTACCTTGTCTTTGAGCTCGTCGAACGCTTGTTGCTCTTGTGGGCCCCAGCGCCAAGTAGTACTCATCTTGATCAAGTCAGTCAGTACCGCGCTGGTGTAGGTGAAGTTTTTGATGTGGCGGCGATAGAAGTTGCACGCCCCAATGAAACTGCGTACATCATGAAGTCCTTTCTTGGGGTCTTCGTGTCGTACCTTGGCATCCATCAGGGGTTTGGCCTTAGAGGCCGCTGGGGTCCACCACCCATAGCCAACGTCAAACCCCAGGTACTGCATGGTCTCCTGCATGAACTCACACTTCTCCAGCTTGAGTCGTGTGTGGTTCTCCTGGCAGACCGCAAAGAACTCACCCAAGAGGATTAGGTGATCCTCCTGGGTATTGGTCCCGAGGCATACATCGTCGATGTGAGCCTCCATCTGGGCCCCACGGGATATGAGCTCCTGCACCTTAGGTCTCCTTCGTAGGATGGACAAGATCTTGTTCATCAGCTCTTGGAACAGAGCGGGGGCGTTAGCCACGCCGAATGGCATGACCTTCCACTTGAATACCCTCCCCTGAGGGGTGATGAAGGCTAGTAGTTCCTGCGCGTTGGGCGTCAGGTCCACTTGCCAGAATCCACTTCGCTTGTCCATCTTGGTCTTGTAGCGACAGGAGGCTATCTTCTCCAGGGTAGATTCCATATTGGGAATGGACCCTGAGTGGTTCAGCGTCTTCTTGTTCAGCTCTCCATAGTCCACTACCAGCCGTTTGGCTGTAGACCCAGGTTTAGCCACCAGGAAACAGGGGCTGCAGTGTAGGGGGTAGTCCCCATCCTTGTACTCCAGGACTAGGCCAGCGTCGATACATTCTTGTATCTGTCGCTCAATCTCGTCGGCCTGCTCTTTAGGAGCTGGATAGGGTCTCCTCCGGATCTTGTGACCCACGAACTCGGGTTTCAGCTTGAGGTCCATCTGTACCAGCTTGTCGCATGAGGCTGGAGGGGGTAGTTCTCCGAACACCTCCAGATAGGTCCTTATCAGCTTTTGTACCCGCGGGTCCAGTACCTTGATCTTGTCCTCCATGTCCTCGTCGGAGTGTAAGTTGCTTGCCCCTTGAATAGACGTCGGGAGGTGGTCCTCCACCGACTCTTCCCCCGCGGTAGCATCCTTCAGCCCTTGGTAGGCATACAGAAGGTCTTGCTCAACCATCTCCGGTGGACGATGGCAACATAGGCACGCTTTAGGGGGTTCACATACACATTCCTCCGAGAGGTCGTCCTCATCTGGGGTCCTCACATGGGCACCCCATACGCTCTTCATGAGCTTGAGATCTACCTCCCTTTGCCAGGTGGTGATCTTCTGTTCGAGGTCCTCCTTCAGTTGGGATAGGTCTCCCATACGTCCTTGCTTCAGTGGCCACGAGCTGCGGGTAGGCTTCGCGTAGCATAGCTTTTTCGCCACCAACTTCCTCTTGGAATCCACATACTCCCTGAGTCTGGATCTAGGGTCCAGCTCTTCATCCACGGGGTCTTCCACCCTCATGGAGAGTAGGGGTTTTAGTGGGGCGACGTACTCGGCGTTCTCCACTTCTTCCACCGCAGTCTGCACGAAGAAGGCGTCGTGCTCAGTTTCGTCGTCTGAGTGGATAGAGCTAGGTAGCTCAGATAGTCCACACTCAGAGACTCCATCAGGAACAGGTACATGACAGGGAGAGTTGGGGGCGTTAGTGTCAGTCACGACGTACTCATCTCCTCCGGGTGTAGTTTCAACAGCATCTTGAGGTCGTAGGCGATCCTTCAAGTCACCCAAGGCGAGTCCATCGCTTTCTCGTTGTATAGCCTGGACCAGAGTAGGGTGCAGGTCTTCCCAGGGGATGGTGGTAAGACTTCCGTCCACCACGCTGAGCATACTCCCCCATCCGGGCTTCCCAATGGGCGTCTTGCGTCCCAGAGGCACGTAGATGGCCTCATCAGGTAACCGCACAGAGCTGATAGTCAGCTTGTCAAGGAGGGTTCGCCAGTACTCGTTGCCCCCATGGGCTCCCCAATCGGGGGAACACAGGACCATACGGGTACGTTCCAAGGCCACCTTGGTCAGCACCTTCCCCAGTTCACTGAATCTGGGGTTCCCGTAGGCCATCCCGAAAGAGGGCCAGTAAAATTTGTAGCTGCAGTTCTTCCCCTTGCTGCAGTATAGGTCCAGTACATGCTGCTTGTCGCTGGCGAACAGTTCCACACTTAGGTCTTCTCGAGAGTAACCCAACTCCTTCAGACCTTGGTCTAGGACTTCCCCCAATAGTTGATAGTCCTCAGTTTTGGAGGCCGCCATCATGTTCGAGGGCTCCTCCTTCGATAGTCTCAGGTAACTCGAGGTATGTTCCGACTGCTCCAGTGGCACAGACTCTCTGCCACTGCCGTGGTCCACGTACAGGAGGTAGGGCGCTTGCAGCGTCAGGGATTGTATCTGGGAGTGCTGCACGAAGAAGTCAGTACCCAGTACAAAGTCGAAGTTATCAGTGTCCATCACATAGAACCGATGGGCGATAGTCTTGGAGCCCATAGGTACCTCCACTTCGCAGTCCCCGCAGCTGTGCACCACATGTCCATCCCCCATCCGTATAGCGGCGGTGGTCATGGTGTTCTTCAGGCTCCCACAAGGTAAAATTTTCTTGGCCACTATCGATATTGTGGCTCCAGTATCCAGTACCCCCAGGTATTCACGTCCCCCTAGTCGGATACGTACCCAAAACACCAGGTCTTGGGTGCCACCAGAGCGTCCCCGTCAGAACTCCGCGGGACAGGTCACCTCGAACCCCTTGTTCCGCAATTTGCGGGCCATCCTCATGAAACGGCTTCTCTTCTTGGCGTTGCCGTCGTCACCACCTTCATGCTCACGCTTGGCTCCTTGTTCTTGCTGGGCCTGCGTCTGTGAGCGTGTGGTAGGTCCAGACTGCCCTCCAGAGGGCTCGGAGTTCCCCCCTGGATTAGGGTTGGGGTTACCTCCGTTCTTGTCCTTGTTCTTGTTGTCGTTCTGGCGATTAGCGCCTCCTCCTCGTCCGCCTTGACCCTTGTCTTGACCACCTTGACCACGTCCTTTCGACTTGCCCTTGCCGGAGTCGTTGCCTTTGGCCTTGCCTCCACCTTTGCCTGAGCTTTTGCCAGGATCTTCCCCCTTAAGCTTCGCCGATAGGCGTTGCTTATGGTAGCACTCGTCCTCATAGTGCTTCCGCTTACCGCAGAATGCACACGTGATGGTGCAGCGGTAATGATCCGGCATCTTCACCTTGGCGCCGGTGATCTTTTCCTGCTGCTTCCCCTGGACAACAAAGCAGTCTCGCTGCTCGCAGTCGGAGGCATGCTGCAGGTGGCCCTGTTCATCTCTGGCATCACACCAGAATAGCTCCTTCACGTTCTCCATTAGGCGGGCGTGGGCGTGTTTGGGGGTAGTCCCCTGCCCAGGTCGGGACCCTTGGTACCCTTTGCCTCCAGAACCTCCACCACCAGGACGGTAGTGGTTCAGGTGTTGGTCGCTCTCCTTCTCCAGCGCCATCTCCAGGAGCAGCACGCATAGATCCTCGTAGCGGAGGGATCTAGCCTTGCGCTCAGCCGTCAGACGGCACTCGTCCCATAGCTCACGGGGGAGCTTGGAGCACAACCAAAACAGCAGGTCGTCGCTGCTGTAGGAACCGGGCGTCAGTCGTCCAGCCCAGTGGTCCAGGTCCGCCAACAGCTCGGAGACCCTGCCGGGTTTGGGGTTGTTGGGCAGGACGGGCAGGTTCTGGATCTCGGCCCTGATGGAGAGGTCGGTCTCGTAGGTTGGGTACTGCCTCTCCAGGGCAACCAACACGTCGGCAAAGGTGGCGGAGTTGGTGACGATCTGCCGGACCTGCTTCTCCAGGTACTTCGTCTTGCAGCACTGCAGGAGCAGGTCGCACTTCACTCGCCCACTCGCGTGGGTTTGGCCGGTCAGTCGTAGGAACCGGCCAAAGTTCTCAGCGAACTCGCTGAGGTCCTTGCCTGTGAATTCAGGCAGGTTCACCACTATCTTGGAGGTGGCAATAGCCTTCGCCTCCTGAGCTCGGCGTCCTTCAGGGCGTCGGGTCTTCTTCTTCTTCTTCTTCTTCTTCTTACCCTTGGAGTCCTCGGGGTCCTCAGGGTCTTCGTCATCCGATGGCGAAGAAGAAGTCATCGAAGGCGGCCCATCATCGGAGGGGTCTCCGCCTAGATCACTGGAGCCATAAGGCTCCACGTCCACCATAGCCCTTAGGGCTGTCAGCCCCAGCTGGTCCAGCTCGGCCCTCGTCGAGTTCGTCACGTGACTGTAGGGCGGCTGGGCTGTCCTCGGGACGAATGGGCTTCTTGGTACTGCTGCAGGAGTCGGCATCGGTCGGCTCCTCAGGCTCCCCAGGGTATTCGTCAACCCTGCCGCCAGGTGGTTAGCCTGTACTCGGTGGGGTGACATCCCCACTGTCGTAGGTGACGCATGGGACGGGATCATCAGGGGCTGCAGTTTCTCCCTGATCTCTTGCGTGAGGTCACTCACGATTTTCGAAGTGGCTCCTTGGAGCACCTCGTTGATCTCCGACCGCGTCAGGGACCTGTTGGAGGATCTTCCCGATCCTCTACTCCTGCCTCCCAGAGACTCTGGTCCTCTCCTCAACCCACTCAGGGGTGCATACCCAGGTGCACACCCAGGAGCATACCCAGGAACTTCCATGTAGGTTCCAGTGGCGTGGAGTGGATGGGGATGGTCAGCCGCATACCAACGCGGCGCAGAGCTGGAAGCCACCGGCTCACTGGCAGTAGTTGCCTCAAGGAGCGCAGTGGTAGGTGGGCCCATGCCATAGGCGGGGTAGTGAGGCATGCCAGTAAAGCCTGTGCCCTCTGCCATAGGCTGGTTGGTTGTGGAAGTGGATGTAGCGGCGGCTGGGTGTGTGGTGGTTATGGGAGAGGGTGATGCTTGGAGGCCAGAAGCGCTTGGTGCGCCTTCGAAGGTAGGGATATCCGTCGGGTCTTGCCCTTGCTCCTCTCCTTCGTCTGCTCCTTCTCCAGCATCCTTCTCGCTCTCGTTTCCTCTCTTCCTCTTCACAGGCTGAGGCTGAGAGACCATTTCCTTCACCGACAGGGCCCCAAAGGCCGTCTGGAGGCCATCCAAGGAGTCCTCCGCCGTATCCATTGGCCCATGTAAGGGCTCCACCGAAGGTACAGCGTCAGGCGCCGGCCTTGCCGGTGTCTCTGGCGCTGGCGCTGTGTTCACCTCGGCGTCCACTCTTCCTGGATCCATCTTAATCCACCCTTCTGCTTTTGTTTGCCTGCTCGGAGCACTGGTTGTACGGCGCGGGGTCGCTGCCGGTGCACAGAGACAGGCTGCCTCTTGCTACCAGAAAAGTTTATAGTGTTTTCAGCACTGTGTTTTTGCTTCTCCTGCTGCTTGTTGTTGCTGTAGGGTGTCCTGCTGCTGGTTTTGGATGATGAAAAGCTTTTGTTTGTTGAAATACAGTAAAGCCAACTCAATCCAGGATAGCCCAAGCCAATAGAATGCAAGGAGAAGGTAATTCAGGATCAAAGCATGAAGGGCTGCAGTGAAAACAGTGAAAGATGATTAGGTATTCACAGAAACTGCAACTCAGGATACAAATGAATGCATATTCACAGAGATAGCTGAAATGTTTTGGGAAAAGAGTTAGAAAACTGCCTCAGGTTCACTCTCTCTCCATAGTGCCATCTTAGGAGATGTGCACTCTTTGTTTTGGCTCCCATATGTGCTGAGGTGGCATGGTATGTGGCGATGAGGTCACTGCCATGTCACATGGGATCTTCCTACTCAGTTGGGATCTTCCTACTTAGTTAGGCTGACCAGGAATTGAACCCAGGACCTCTCAAAAAGAGGTGCCTAACCCCCTATGGTGCATACCACTAGGGCAGATAAGTATTCATGGAAAAACATAGATAAATTCATAGGCTCTACCTTAGGTATGTCAGTGCTCAGTCAACTCAGGAAAAGATGTTTTACTTCTGATTGAAAGGGGATTAAGGGGTCCACTCCATTTCCTGATTGGGTGTTTGGTTCCATAGGTCAAAATGTGTTCTCACCACTTTTGGCTGGACCAATACTAAGATAAAAATGCATGGATGCTCAGTGCATCTCTAATACAACTAGAGTATGTCCCAAAGCAAAGGAAAAGCACTTTTTCTTACTCTATGCTACGCGAAGCCTACCCGCAGCTCATGGCCACTGAAGCAAGCACGTATGGGAGACCTATCCCAACTGAAGGAGGACCTCGAACAGAAGATCACCACCTGGCAAAGGGAGGTAGATCTCAAGCTCATGAAGAGCGTATGGGGTGCCCATGTGAGGACCCCAGAGGAGGACGACCTCTCGGAGGAATGTGTATGTGAACCCCCTCGAGCGTGCCTATGTTGCCATCGTCCATCGGAGATGGTTGAGCAAGACCTTCTGTATGCCTACCAAGGGCTGAAGGACACTACCACGGGCGAAGAGTCGGTGGAGGACCACCTCCCGACGTCTATTCAGGGGGCAAGCAACATACACTCCGACGAGGAATCGGAGGACAAGATCAAGATATTGGACCCGCGGGTACAGAAGCTGATAAGGACCTATCTGGAGGTGTTCGGAGAACTACCCCCTCCAGCGTCATGTGACAAGCTGGTACAGATGGACCTCAAGCTGAAACCCGAGTTCGTGGGTCACAAGATACGGAGGAGACCCTATCCAGCTCCTAAAGAGCAGGCCGACGAGATTGAGCGACAGATACAGGAGTGTATCGACGCTGGCCTAGTCCTGGAGTACAAGGACGGGGACTACCCCCTACACTGCAGCCCCTGTTTCCTGGTGGCTAAACCTGGGTCTACAGCCAAACGGCTGGTAGTGGACTATGGAGAGCTGAACAAGAAGATGCTGAACCACTCAGGGTCCATTCCCAATATGGAGTCTACCCTGGAGAAGATAGCCTCCTGTCGCTACAAGACCAAGATGGACAAGCGAAGTGGATTCTGGCAAGTGGACCTGACGCCCAACGCGCAGGAACTACTGGCCTTCATCACCCCTCAGGGGAGGGTATTCAAGTGGAAGGTCATGCCATTCGGCGTGGCTAACGCACCCGCTCTGTTCCAAGAGCTGATGAACAAGATCCTGTCCATCCTACGAAGGAGACCTAAGGTGCAGGAGCTCATATCCCGTGGTGCCCAGATGGAGGCTCATATCGACGATGTATGCCTCGGTACCAATACCCAGGAGGATCACCTAATCCTCTTGGGTGAGTTCTTTGCTGTCTGCCAGGAGAACCACACTCGACTCAAGCTGGAGAAGTGTGAGTTCATGCAGGAGACCATGCAGTACTTGGGGTTTGACTTTGGCTATGGGTGGTGGACCCCAGCGGCCTCTAAGGCCAAACCCCTGATGGTGAAGCGGTACCCAGAACCCCATGGCTAGGGTAGTGCATACAACCGGCCTCCGGTCCACTAACCCCATGTACGGAAGGGAAGACCGGTCTCCGGTCCACTAACCCCATGTACGGAAGGCGCCCGTTGACGCCCGGTGCGAGCCCGGCGGGAGCGTGTTCCGTGCCGTAAAGCCCCGCATCGGCAACCGATGCACCGCCAGCGGAGATTTGTATATCAGAACATCAGGAAACAACAGGGTTTTATTTTCATATTGTTTCCGTCAAGTTTTACGCTTCCGTTCTGATATTGACTGTTTTGACTGCTGGCGGTTGGATCGCGACTTTACCGTAACCGCCAGTTTAACTGTTTATAATGGAAATTTTAACGCAATCCGTCACGAAGGCTCCAAAGCCTTCAGGAACTGCATGGACGCTTCCGCAATTTTCACATCTTACACTCGCAACCTTAATCCGAATTTTTCAGGATGTCGCAATCAGATTTTCGACTTCGACATCCCCGCACTTGATTTGACCTCTTTCGAGTGGACCTACGTGCTTCCCTATGCACGAATCAACTTTCCTTTTATCCTGCCCTCCATTTGTCTCAAAGATATGGGCAAAACAAAGTTGATTCGTGAGGCCACTTGTGAAGGTCATATCTCGTGTTGCTTGCGAGGAATGACAGTAAGGAAACGTGGGATGTATTCACAATACTCCCGACGTAATTTAGGAAGCATCATATGCCTTGCGTTTCCACACGTGCGCGCTAGTGTAATGGATCATGGTCAAGAGAGTAGAGTTTGCGTTATAACTCTTTGGCCATGATATTGCGTGCGTTAAGATAACTTTCGAGTGTAGCGCGCAAGTGTTGGTGTTGCATAGGAACTCTCCTTGAGTTCCTATGAGCGATAGACACAAAGTTATGCCCTTGGAGGGGCATGACATATCGTGGTGGGGGCTACCTTTTGGGGCAATATGTGGTATGTGCCATGTGTTGTGTTGCGTGCCCATTTGGCGGGTCCATAACTCCAAGCCAAGCCCGCCAATGGACCGCATATTGTGCAAGCCCCTTCCTTATACTCCCCACGATCAATTGCAAGCCTAACCTTCGTGAAGGGAAGCTTGTATGGTGATCCCAAAGCGATGCGTTGGGAGCAAGGTGTGTGTTTTGCAATTTTCCATATTTACATGTGCCCACTTGGGAAGTAGCGCTCGTAACCTTTCAAGGCGCCCCAAGCGGAGCACATATGTGGGATCGAAGGTCATTGGTGTCAAGTCAATGTATTTAGAAGGATTAAGTGATTGCACGATCCAAGCCGAAGATATTATAATATAATTGTGAACCTTTCAATGCACTTTTGTATGTCTTGGTGCCAATTTTGCCGTTTTTGGCCCGTCATGATGTCAAGTGGCGACTGTGTATCTCAACGTTGCGTTCAATTGACATCATGACCCAAGTATGTTATGGGGGTACATACTTCGGTGCCCAACATATCTTGGACCCAGCGAATAACTCCTCTTAGGCTTGGCATACCGTGGCCGCCATGTTGGCGATTTGGGACTATCCCAAATCATGGGCTCACTTGGCGACCCTGCCATTCCCAAAACCGGAGGAGTTGGGCGACGCCCAAAAGATATGTTGGACACACATGACTTGATACCAATCCTATGGCACACTCCGGTCCAAGTCGGGCATGTGCCTCATTTGCCCCAACCATGAGTGTGCGCATTTTTGGCCATTTTGAGCAATTTTCCACTTTTGCTGCCCGCCGTGCACTATGTTCTAACCCTCGTGCACGCCGGACGCATGGACCAATGGACCATATATGACATGGGTGTTATGGGTAATGGTCCCCATGGTTCACACACCACGTGGGCGAAGCGGAGCAACCTTCGTCAAGGCGCTAGGCCAAAGTGAGTGTGGGCAATTTTGCCATTTTGGCATTTGTGGACCCAATTGGGATCGTCACCACGCCAAGTAGCATGGAGATCTTTGAGAGCCAAGGGCATGGGAGTCTCCGTTGGACTCCCGGTGGATCGCGTATCGAATGGCGGATCCGATCTCCAAGCCGGCGTGGAGATATACTATTGGGAGCACACCGAATTTTGGCTCATTTCAAGCAGCCAAAATGACCCAATTTTGGGACCCCAATTTCCCCCTTCCGTGTGGTCAATTGGCGGCCCCATTTCTCTAAGCCCATAGGGAGCCCGGACCTAAATCCAAGTTGTACACTCAGATATAAGTCCTAGGTCCTGCCTCCTACCCTGTGAGCCATTGGCCTTACCTTGGCCGGGCAAGCCACGCGTGGGAATGACGCCAATTTTGGTGATTTTGGCATCATGACCCCACATGACTCATCCGTGTTGCCCTGATGCCGGGACCTCAGAGGGAACCAGGTTGAGTGAGGGCTCCAGGGAGTTCGTACTCGAAGGGCATAGGGTCAGTTGCCTCGTCCCTACCTCTGGCGGGTCCGAACGAGGGGTCAATTTTGGAGTTTTTCAAGCCAATATCAGTTTGGGCTGAAACAGCCCATTTTCAGCTACCAACTCCTGGGTGATAATGGCGGGGCCATATCTCTGGCTCAGAGAGGAGTTGGGACCTGCCGTTAAGGGAGCATAGGGAGCCACTGTCGGTTCGCCTTGGAGCCCCTTGGTTCCCAGGAACTCGCCTGTGGCTAGATGGGACACCTCTCCCATTGGCAGGGTTTCAGGGTCCGGACTGAGCAGGGCATGGGTTGTGTTTGAGCCCCCGCCCCCACCAGCCACTGAGAGGGTCGGACCTGGGATTGGGATACAAGTTGGGATAGAGTGTCTATTGTCCTGTAATGCCCTTACCCCAGTCCAGTCTTAACCCCATGTGTACATATCCTGATGTGTTGCTGTACATACTTTCGCTCCCTCATTTCAGAGTGGCAGAGTACTTCCTCGCCAACCCACTCCAGGATCTCGTCGCAGCTCATCCGCGCCGGGATGGGCTGCAGACGGATGGTCTGGCCGCTCAACTCACACTCGTCAAGGCGCCGCATCGCGGTCTTCTCGCGATCGCCCGAGACGGTGATGAGGAGTGCGTTCCGCAGGGAGTGCCGTTTGACATCCCGGGCCACGTGCTTCTTCGCCCAAGCCACCACGTTCGTATGATACTCTTTGGGGAGCATCATCTTGACCGTGGGGTTGGACTTGGCCCGCTTGGATTCCTCCTTGGTGACCCTTTTGATCCATGCTTCCGGCAGCATGGAGAGCAGGCGAGCCTGCTCGTCACCCTCGTTCCAGTCCTCCACGTTGCGGCGGAAGAGGGTGTATTTCCCTCGGAAGTCTCGCCAATCTCGTAGGCGGATCTCCCGTCCATCATGCTCAAGCTTGATGGACTTCCAGCGCTTGGCAGCCACCTGCGGAGCGTCCACCCGCTCCTGCTCGTTGAGCCACTTCTTGGCTTCCTTGAGGGTCTTGATTCTCCCCTCCTTGGTCGCCACGAAGTATAGCTCGCCGAGCACTTCCGGCAGGCGGTACCTGAACCGTTTGAAGACATATCTCTCCGCATCCGCGGGAGGCAGGTCTTCAGTGACGGTCAGCCCTGAATCGTCCAGCTTCTCCAAGAAGCGGTCGAGGTTGAGGGGGTTGCCGTCGTACATGGGGGGCTTGATGTCCTTCAAGTCTTCCCACACGGCGGCGTCCGCGGCCTTAGAGACCATGAACGCCGGCCGCGAGGTCGACCGAGGTTCCCATCGGCCTCGCCCACGGACTCCCACGGCCGCCACGTCCATCTCCTCCATGGAACCCCTGTGGCTACGCCGCGGTTCCTCCACGTACGCTGAACCAAAATGTTCACGCCGTACTGCATCCATGTACGCCTCCTCATCACGGCGCCGGCGGCTGCGACGTCAACTACGTTGGCGAGGGACCTGGCGGGGAAGCTGCCATGGACCCAGCGGGAGCCGGCGGCGAGGAGACTCTCGCCGACGATGACGACGACGATGAGCCCGCCGAGGTGGCCGTGTGTGCCTTCGTTGCCAAGAACCTGAGCGCGGGGAGCAAGCCGGGAAACTGGAAGCCCCTGCAGCAGGGTTGGAGGAAGCAGGAGAAGAGGGACCCTCGCCGCATTGGCGACTTTCCGCTGTCCTTTGGGGAGTTCATACGAGCTCACCCTCAGGGCTGTTTCGTGTGTTATGGGAGGAAGCGAGGCTTCAACCATGACCACCGAACATGCCCCGTCCACAAGGCCGACACGGAGGCTTATAAGAAGGCGCACGGGTCGAAGAAGCGTGCGCCCGCGGGTATCCGGGAAGCCAAAATGGAGGTCGACAAGGACGAGCTGGCCAAGCTGATGTCGTCGGTGGGGACCGAGTTGGCCAAGGAGATCCAGGAGATCAAGCGGAACTGGGTCCCCAGGTCGGACAACAAGAACAAGGAGAACAACCAGAACAACCAGAACAAGGACAAGGACAAGAAGCCTACTCGTGGTGAGAGGAGGAAGAAGGGCGTCAACGACGTTGAGGCCGAGGAGAACACCCCCTCTTCCACAACCGACGCCCCCTAGCGGAGCCCCTGCAGCCAAGGGCCCCAGCTAGGGCGGTCGCAGGATGGTGACGTGGGAAGCGCCGAACCATCCCAGTCGGGAGTCGATAAGCACAAGGGGACTGCCGCGGGCGGAAGGCCCGGTCCTGCGCCCAGTCGCGGAGGCGGGGTGAGGGCAAGTGAAGGCACGAACCCTTGCACCCGTCCGTCCTTCGCGACCAAGAATGTGTTTGATGTACTACAAGATCTTTCCGAGAGTATCGGAGGATCACCCGGACCGCAGCTGGATGCTGCAGATGGGCAGCCTGAGCCCATTGTCCACGACCTGCACCAGTCGCTTGTTGAGCTTCTGGAACGGCCGGAGATCCTGAGTTTGCACGCCGTGCGCCGTGTCGGTCGCGAGCGGCAGTTGCATCTTAAGGTCCGTGCCTTATGCGGGGAAGTGGAAAAGGTTTTCGACGTGTTGGTCGACACGGGAGCTCAAGTCAGCTTGGTCAAGGCTGACCTACTTCCACCAGAGTGTCTGACCGACAGTCGGAAACCTGTCAGGCTGAAGGTGGCGAACGGCCAGTACATGGTGGGAGGCACGAAGGAAGCGGCCATTGGGCTGCAGTTCGTGAACCATCGTGAGCTGAGCCGCCCAGACCTCGGCAAGGAAATCCTCCTGCACGGTCGCTTCTACGAGGCCGAGATGGACTGGGACATGATCGTCGGGTACGACTTCATGATGGAGACGGACTCCGGCGTTCTCCCGGCCCAGGCCTCCATGACCCTGTACCAGGACGACCAACTCTCGTGGCTTTCGTCACCTGAGCACCATGTGGAAGGCCAATGGGTCCACCCCGAACGCAATCAGCTCGAAGTGGCCGCGCTGGACGCTGAGCCAACTGGGCCAGCAAACCAGGAGTACGGCGTAAGGCCGGAAGTGGCGAACCGAGTGGTCGCGGACCTGGGAGCGTCGGATCTGGCCCTGGATGCGTTCTCTTCAGGAACCTCCGCCCATCTGCCGGTGTGTGAGAAGTACTGGAGCGCACAGGACTCCGCGTGGAAGAAGCACTGGGGTCCGCATCAGGGATTGATGTGGATCCATTGCCCCCGTTGGGACATTCCAAGAGCGATAGCGAAGATTCGCAAGGACCGCTCCAGGGCAGTGCTGGTTGTTCCTATGGGATGCACCGAGGAGGAAAGTACCCGACATTGGGTAGCCTCACTGACCAACATGACCTTAAACAAGGTCGTCCTACCGGCTGGAGAGAGTGTCTATCAGGACGCTAAGGGACAGCCCATGCCACCCCAGAGATGGCCAACGGAATTGCACTATGTGGATGGGGGCCTTGATCAGGCCGACACCACGGACTTCGTGTGTGTCAACCGCATCATAGCGGAGCCTTGGAGGCAATGCTTTGCGGTTCCCCCTGTTGACATCGAAGAATCGGAATCGGAAGAGCCCCTCACTGAAGAGGAGTGGGATCTGGTTCAGGGGTATATGGATCAGCCCTTTCACGACTGGGGAAACCAGCGTGAGGGCAAGGGCCAGGACAAGGCCTGGTGGGAAGTGGACTCAATCGTCTCTGGTTCCTATGATGGAGATACCTTCGTAAGGAGGGTACTGGACCACCTGTCCAGCCAGGACGAGCCAATCGGGGGTAACCCACCCACCTACGGCGATCTATTCCGAGGCAAGACCAGAGATGGCCCTTTGGGCCACCTGGGAAGACCACCTGAGCCGAAAGCGAGCGGGGTCGCTACCCCTCAAGTAAGCTCCGTGGTTCAAGTGCCCGGAAAAGCCAAGGCGGAGTCCGATGACTGCCCCAAGATCCAGGCATTGAGGGCCAGGCTGAAGCAGAAGTATGGTGATACCTTCTTCAGCGGAAAGCCTGTGTTTCCCCCAGCGGTGCGTGGACCGTATGGCGAGGCCAAGATACGACTGAAGCAGGACCCCCGTGTGTATCGGCACCGGGAGTTTGCCCTGAGGGGCGAGAGGAAAGAGGCCATGGAGAAGATCCTCCGTGACTTCATCCAGAGAGGCTGGCTCGAGCCGTGCCACTCCGAATGGGCCTCTCCGTGCTTCGTCGTGCCCAAGAAGGTTGCCGGTGAGTGGCGGCTCGTGGTCCACTACCGCGGCCTGAACGCCCAAACGCAGCACGACAGCTATACGCTGCCCCTCATTGAGGACATGCTGCAAAAGCAACACCGGCGGAGGATCTTCACGGTGATTGACCTGAAACATGGTTATCATCAGATGCCTCTCGCCGAAGAGTCCCGTGCCTGCACAGCCATGAGCACTCCACTTGGACCTCTCCAGTGGAAGGTGATGCCCATGGGCGTTACCAACGGCAATGCGGCTTTTCAGCGGATGCTGGAGAACCTGCTTGAGCCGGTGCGTGACTGTGCTGACCCCTTCGTGGACGACGTGATCATCGCGTCCGGGGACCCCAGTATGAGCTACGAGGAGCTCCTGGAGGCACATGAAAGGGACGTCACTCGAGTGCTCGACCTTCTGGTTCGGCACAAACTCACGGGCAGCAGTGACAAGGCCACCATTGCGGTAAGCGAGGTGGTCTTCGCTGGCCATGTAGTCGGGAACGGGCAGCGAAAGCCCATACCTGGCAAGGTGGCTGCGATTGAGCACTGGGAAAAGCCCAAAACGGTCTCTGAGCTACGGGCGTATCTGGGGTTCTGCAATTACTACTCGGGGTATATCAAAATGTATGCCGAGTATGCAGCCCCCATGACGACCATGCTCAAGGGCAACCGAGAGGAGACCAAGAAGGGGTCCAAGAAGGCTCTGGTCTGGACAGCTGAGTCCGACCGTGCCTTTGAGGGGATGAAGCAGGCGCTGCTATCCGCAGTGGGTCTGCACCTCGTGGATCCCGACCGAGGGTTCGTCCTGCGCACCGACGCTTCCGACTACGCCATTGGGGCTGTGTTGGAGCAAGTGCTTGACGACGGGAGGCACGTGCCCGTGGCCTTCTGGAGCCGAGTCCTGGCGGAAGGCCAGAGACGGACGTGGACGCCCCGTGAAAAGGAGGCGTATGCCATCGTCATGGCTCTCAGGAAATGGGCTGGGTACATAGCCCTCCATCCCGTCACCGTCTGCACCGACCATCAGAGTCTGCAGTCGTGGCACAAGGAGCACGTGGACACCCCCTCAGGTCCCGCCTCCCGACGGGCAAGATGGCATGAGACCTTGGCCAAGTTCGACCTTACGGTTGTTTATATTCCCGGAAAGGATAACACCGTGGCGGACTGTCTCAGTAGGTGGGCCTATCCCGCCAGCAAGGGCATGCAGGATATCTTTGCCCATGGCGATGAGGCTGAGACCGCTGAAGCCAAGAGGATCATTGAAATGGAGCGCCTGATGGAGGAGGAGGGTGCTAAATGCTTCGTCGTCATGGCCGCGGATGCCCCCCTCGCAACGAGGGTGAGCAGAGCGGTCAGAGTACTCGCCCCTGAGGGAGCTGAGTCCGACAAGCACCTCTTCCCGGAGTCTTGCCTCCAGGACGACTGGACCGACGACTACGCCAAGTCTGAGGCCTTTGCGGCCGAGTATAGGGCTGTGACCGACCCTGATGACGGGCAGAAGTGGCCAAAGGGGCTGACTGAGGAAGATGGCAAGCTCTACCGGAATGGTAAGCTGCTAGTACCAGAGTCCCGGGTGCTCGAGCTGTGTGAAGCTTGGCACCACCACATGCTGCACCCAGGGGTCAAGAAGCAAGCTCTTGACATGCAGCGTCGGTTCGAGATCGACCATATCGTTCTCTACACCGCCATCAAGAAGGTCAGGAAGGGTTGCTCGGTCTGTCAGGCCTGCAATCCCGATAACCGGAACGTCAAGGGGGAACCCCAATGGACCCCGGTTCCTGACCAGCCCATGGAGAGCGTGGCCATGGACGTCTTCTCCATGCCCGAAGTGCACATTGGCAAGGAGACCTTTGACTGTGTGGTTCTCTGTGTGGACCGCCACAGCGGCTACGTTGTAGCCGTTCCGGCACGCAAAAAGGGGTTGCTTGCCAAGGAAGTGGCAGTCATGATGATTTGTCATTGGCTGACCGTCTTTGACATCCCCCGCACCATTTGCAGTGACCGAGGGCCCCAGTTCACTGGTGGCTGGTTCAAGGCTATGTGTTCCCTCATGGGAATACGTCATGCCAAGAGCGTCGCCTATCTCAGCCGGTCTAACGGCCGTGCTGAAGTGGCTGGACGGCAGCTGTTCGAGAAGCTGCGCAAGATCCACATCACCAATCCACGTCGGAACTGGTTTGAGGAGATGTGGCCTGCTCTGAAGGCCCATCATGACACCCCCACACCGGGTGGTTTGTCCCCTCACCAGATTCTGTTCGGCAGTGACCCCCTGGGTAGGGGACTTCCCTTGTCTGGTGATGGCATGGCTATGGATGCCAAGGAATTCTTCGCGCGGCAAGAGCAAACGGCGCGGGACATCCGCCAGCAGCTCGAGAAGGAGCATGCTGAGCGTCAGAAGTCCGCCCCGAGCTCGACAGCGCAGAAGTTCAGGGTGGGAGACCCGGTGTGGGTGATCAGACCCCGCTCTATGGGCACCCACCGCACCAAGACCTGGTTCACACCCGGCGAGGTGGTCCGCAGGATTGGTGAGGACACCTACCGCATCAAGGTGGGTCACGGACAGTTCCGGGAGCGCCACGAGAGTCAACTCCGTGTGCGTGAACCCGACCTCCGTGGCCGACATGTGTCGCTGAGCTACGCCGCACATGAGGCCGACTCGGACGACGACTATGCTGAGCAGGACGACTATACAGTCGAGAAGATCCTGGCTCAGCGTCCGAAAGCCTCGGCACCCGGAGGTCTTGAGTTCAAGGTTCGTTGGCGAGGCTATGGGCCGTCCCACGACACCTGGGAACCCGTCTCCTCGTTCGTGCCGCGGGTCAATACTCCCTTCATGGAGTACATCCGCAAGCACAAGACCAAGATCCACGTTTCGGACTTGGCAGCACTCACCCGGGCGATTGCAGCCAGGGGTGCCTGATCGACGCCCTGAGCTCTCCCCTGATGCGTCTTGAGCGCTTGTGAGGCCGACGAATCGTCCCTTACTTGCTTGCTCTCTTCCATCTTTCGGTGACAGAGTGGCCATATGTCCCCCCCTGCTGAATCCAGAGGAGGATGGCCCCTCTCTTCTTCTATTCGTCACTCACCCCCCTGCTGAATCCTTGGGAAACCAGGTAGGGCGACTGACCTTCATAATTTCTGAGCTCTTGGGGCCTTGAAGCCCATACGTCGTTGCGCAACGGATGCCGCTGTCATCGGCATTGCGATTTTTGAGTGTGTGGTCTGGTTCCATGGCATTTGCGGAATCCAGACCAGTCGACGTGTGTCTCGAGACTATATATGGCCTGAACTCAGGCGTTTTCCTGTCCACCCTCCTGCATTGCCTTATCCTGACCGTGGCGTGGTTTGGCGCTCTGTCCAGAGCGTGTTTACACGCCTATTTACCCCGCTTGTTTTGCTTTTCTGCCCTCCAGGATATGTGCATCTGTATGTTGCTGTCTTCAGCCCATCACCGGAGTGTGGACTGATTTTCACTGATCGAATACGAAGGCGCCTTGAGTCGCCGTGTACATGTTCATACAGCCTGGTCCAGCCTGGACCAGTACCCGAATACAGATTCTACTGTTTGAGTGCCCGTGATACCGTGTTGCCCTATTCGCTGTGATGTGTGGAGATCCTGATGGCGCCAGGCGGGAAGCCCAGTTGCCTGACTACACTCCCAGCGGTCCGCCACTGTCAGTCCCAGTGTGAGCCTACCGATTCGCAGACGCACTTGCATTCGGATGGCGGCCTCCGGTGCTCCTGACCTCGGTCAGTCTGCCTGGGAAACTGGTGGTTTGAGGAGTCGACGCCTCCGCCCACACTGCATGAGGACTCCCTCATGTATGGCCTTCGTGGTAATAGGGCGAGGGAAAAGACGGCCTTGATGCCCGATCCCTTCAGGAGGAGTTCCCTTAAGATCTGGGGTTCTTAAGGAGTTCGACTATGGCACTCTGGACTCGCGTCGTATGGATATGGACATGGTGCGCCCGAGGAAGGACCCGTGGGGACTCTCCCCAGTCGGCGGGCCCTGGGAAGCTTGGGGTAGCCTGATGGATCTTTGTGGTCGCTCTCGACCTGTGGGACCACCTCGGTCGTCGTGTGTCGCCTATGTTGGCCGTGTATGCCACTGCCACTGTGGTGGTGACCGTAGCAGCCGGCACCCGGTGCGCCTGGTATGGGTTAACGGGTCCTTTGGATGCCGAACAATCGCCGCCAGGACCCGGGACTTGATACTTGATACTATACATGTGCTACGAGCTTATACAGCATCATACCTATCTTACTGTGACTCACTGGAGTGAGGATGTGACACCCCCCCCCCTTTCAGGAAGTGGTCCTGGGTACCCGCTGCCATGCGTGGGTGTTATCGAGCCCCCCCCAGGGTTTGCTCTAAGGAGGGGGGTGAAGCGGTACCCAGAACCCCATGGCTAGGGTAGTGCATACAACCGGCCTCCGGTCCACTAACCCCATGTACGGAAGGGAAGACCGGTCTCCGGTCCACTAACCCCATGTATGGAAGGCGCCCGTTGACGCCCGGTGCGAGCCCGGCGGGAGCGTGTTCCGTGCCGTAAAGCCCCGCATCGGCAACCGATGCACCGCCAGCGGAGATTTGTATATCAGAACATCAGGAATCAACAGGGTTTTATTTTCATATTGTTTCCGTCAAGTTTTACGCTTCCGTTCTGATATTGACTGTTTTGACTGCTGGCGGTTGGATCGCGACTTTACCGTAACCGCCAGTTTAACTGTTTATAATGGAAATTTTAACGCAATCCGTCACGAAGGCTCCAAAGCCTTCAGGAACTGCATGGACGCTTCCGCAATTTTCACATCTTACACTCGCAACCTTAATCCGAATTTTTCAGGATGTCGAAATCAGATTTTCGACTTCGACATCCCCGCACTTGATTTGACCTCTTTCGAGTGGACCTACGTGCTTCCCTATGCACGAATCAACTTTCCTTTTATCCTGCCCTCCATTTGTCTCAAAGATATGGGCAAAACAAAGTTGATTCGTGAGGCCACTTGTGAAGGTCATATCTCGTGTTGCTTGCGAGGAATGACAGTAAGGAAACGTGGGATGTATTCACAATACTCCCGACGTAATTTAGGAAGCATCATATGCCTTGCGTTTCCACACGTGCGCGCTAGTGTAATGGATCATGGTCAAGAGAGTAGAGTTTGCGTTATAACTCTTTGGCCATGATATTGCGTGCGTTAAGATAACTTTCGAGTGTAGCGCGCAAGTGTTGGTGTTGCATAGGAACTCTCCTTGAGTTCCTATGAGCGATAGACACAAAGTTATGCCCTTGGAGGGGCATGACATATCGTGGTGGGGGCTACCTTTTGGGGCAATATGTGGTATGTGCCATGTGTTGTGTTGCGTGCCCATTTGGCGGGTCCATAACTCCAAGCCAAGCCCGCCAATGGACCGCATATTGTGCAAGCCCCTTCCTTATACTCCCCACGATCAATTGCAAGCCTAACCTTCGTGAAGGGAAGCTTGTATGGTGATCCCAAAGCGATGCGTTGGGAGCAAGGTGTGTGTTTTGCAATTTTCCATATTTACATGTGCCCACTTGGGAAGTAGCGCTCGTAACCTTTCAAGGCGCCCCAAGCGGAGCACATATGTGGGATCGAAGGTCATTGGTGTCAAGTCAATGTATTTAGAAGGATTAAGTGATTGCACGATCCAAGCCGAAGATATTATAATATAATTGTGAACCTTTCAATGCACTTTTGTATGTCTTGGTGCCAATTTTGCCGTTTTTGGCCCGTCATGATGTCAAGTGGCGACCGTGTATCTCAACGTTGCGTTCAATTGACATCATGACCCAAGTATGTTATGGGGGTACATACTTCGGTGCCCAACATATCTTGGACCCAGCGAATAACTCCTCTTAGGCTTGGCATACCGTGGCCGCCATGTTGGCGATTTGGGACTATCCCAAATCATGGGCTCACTTGGCGACCCTGCCATTCCCAAAACCGGAGGAGTTGGGCGACGCCCAAAAGATATGTTGGACACACATGACTTGATACCAATCCTATGGCACACTCCGGTCCAAGTCGGGCATGTGCCTCATTTGCCCCAACCATGAGTGTGCGCATTTTTGGCCATTTTGAGCAATTTTCCACTTTTGCTGCCCGCCGTGCACTATGTTCTAACCCTCGTGCACGCCGGACGCATGGACCAATGGACCATATATGACATGGGTGTTATGGGTAATGGTCCCCATGGTTCACACACCACGTGGGCGAAGCGGAGCAACCTTCGTCAAGGCGCTAGGCCAAAGTGAGTGTGGGCAATTTTGCCATTTTGGCATTTGTGGACCCAATTGGGATCGTCACCACGCCAAGTATCATGGAGATCTTTGAGAGCCAAGGGCATGGGAGTCTCCGTTGGACTCCCGGTGGATCGCGTATGGAATGGCGGATCCGATCTCCAAGCCGGCGTGGAGATATACTATTGGGAGCACACCGAATTTTGGCTCATTTCAAGCAGCCAAAATGACCCAATTTTGGGACCCCAATTTCCCCCTTCCGTGTGGTCAATTGGCGGCCCCATTTCTCTAAGCCCATAGGGAGCCCGGACCTAAATCCAAGTTGTACACTCAGATATAAGTCCTAGGTCCTGCCTCCTACCCTGTGAGCCATTGGCCTTACCTTGGCCGGGCGAGCCACGCGTGGGAATGACGCCAATTTTGGTGATTTTGGCATCATGACCCCACATGACTCATCCGTGTTGCCCTGATGCCGGGACCTCAGAGGGAACCAGGTTGAGTGAGGGCTCCAGGGAGTTCGTACTCGAAGGGCATAGGGTCAGTTGCCTCGTCCCTACCTCTGGCGGGTCCGGACGAGGGGTCAATTTTGGAGTTTTTCAAGCCAATATCAGTTTGGGCTGAAACAGCCCATTTTCAGCTACCAACTCCTGGGTGATAATGGCGGGGCCATATCTCTGGCTCAGAGAGGAGTTGGGACCTGCCGTTAAGGGAGCATAGGGAGCCACTGTCGGTTGGCCTTGGAGCCCCTTGGTTCCCAGGAACTCGCCTGTGGCTAGATGGGACACCTGTCCCATTGGCAGGGTTTCAGGGTCCGGACTGAGCAGGGCATGGGTTGTGTTTGAGCCCCCGCCCCCACCAGCCACTGAGAGGGTCGGACCTGGGATTGGGATACAAGTTGGGATAGAGTGTCTATTGTCCTGTAATGCCCTTACCCCAGTCCAGTTTTAACCCCATGTGTACATATCCTGATGTGTTGCTGTACATACTTTCGTTCCCTCATTTCAGAGTGGCAAGGATTCTGAAACGCTTTGTCACATGACACGAGCGTATTGATGCCCTTGTGAGCGTAGTGCCTTGCCTGCCTGCTCACCTGTGCGTGTCACCGCAGCGTCCCGTGGCCGGCCCCCCACAGGAACGCGTCAATGGATGCCAAGGTACGACACGAAGACCCCAAGAAAGGACTTCATGATGTACGCAGTTTCATTGGGGCGTGCAACTTCTATCGCCGCCACATCAAGAACTTCACCTATACCTATACCGGACTTGATCAAGAAGAGTACTACTTGGCGCTGGGGCCCACAAGAGCAACAAGCGTTTGACGAGCTCAAAGACAAGGTAGCCAACGCTAAGTGCTTGGGCGTGCCTAGAGCACAAGGGGAGATTATCCTGGTGACCGACGCCAGCAATGTGGGCGGTGGTGGAACGTTGTTCCAATGGCAAGCACTAGAGAAGGAGGAGTTCGACTCGGCCATTTCCCAATGGGGGATGGAAGGTCTCAACCGAGATGGAACCCTCAAGCACAGCTACCCTGACGACAAGTGGGTCCTAGTACCTCTGGGCCACTGGAACTGGAAGTGGAACCAGGCCAGGGGGAACTACTCCACCTATGAGCAGGAATTGCTCGCGGGTATGCTGGTGCTATCCTCTCAAGCACGACTGTTGGGGAGTAACCCTGTGGTCTGGCTATGCGACCAAGAACCGGTCCGCGGTTTCCAGAAGGGTCCCCCACCTGAGAAGGCCAAGCTACGTCGCTGGTGGACCTACCTCAGTCAACTACGGCTGACGGTACACCATATCCAGGGAGTGAAGAACGAGTGCGCCGACTACATCAGCCGCAACAACTTCGACGCCCTGATTGGTGCCCGGTCTGAAGCGCTGGCTAAGGAGGCGTTCAGCCGTATGGACGTACACCTGGACCTGAACATGACCATGATACGCCCCCTGGATGGACTCCAACAATCAGAGTACCTACAGGAGTTTGGGGATATCTACCGGCGCCTGGAGAAACGCCTTGAACCCCTCCTGGTCAACCAAGACCAGTGGAAGCGGGACAAGAGCTACCTCTGGCACGAGGACCGCATCGTGGTGCCTAGTGACCGAGTCCCAGCGCTGCTGAAGTGGACCCATGAGTCCAGTGGTCATGTGGGTGCTGACCGTACCCTGAGGCTGTTCAAGCAGTGGTTCCACACTACGTGGACTGACGACCAACTGCGGAAGACGCTCCAGCCTATCGTGGACAAGTGCCCGTGCAGGTCCTGTAAACCAGGGGACATCAGGGACAGAGGTCTCTACTCGACCCTGCCCATCACACACTGTGCCAACAGTGTTCTATACGTGGACTACACGGAGATGCCGAAGTTCGGGGGCTATGACTTCGCCCTCGTGGTAACCTGTGGGTTGACCAGGTTTACCAGGGTGTTCCCATGTACCAAGCACATTACCGGAGAGGAGACTATCAAGATACTCCTGGAGGAGTGGTTTTGTGTCTATGGGGCGCCCAAGGAGATCAACTCCGATGAGGACGTACGAGTACGCTCAGATACTGGCTGGTACAAGAGGGTCCTGAGATCCCTCAATGTCCAGGTGTCTACGGGGATTCCCTACTCTCACACGAGCAACCCCCTATGTGAGCGACAGATTCGTGTCCTGAAGGAGAACGTCAGGATATGGTGCAAAACTGAACGCACCAGAGACTGGGTGAGACTACTCCCCGTCATATCCTTGATGATGAACTCCCAAGAGAGTTCAGCTACTGGCTACTCGCCACATGAGCTATTCATGGGGCGCCCGGCGTGGTTCCTACATGCCCCCTATCCAGAGGACACCCATTCTTCTGTGGGTGAATGGGTCCAAGAGCAACAAGCGAAGGTGGACAAGGCCAAGGCTATGCTCCAGAGGGTGAGGGAGCGTCAGTGGAACAAGAAGAACAAGCACCGAGTACCGGCCACCTACCAAGAGGGGGACTGGGTGCTGGTGCACCACAGTCGACTACCCGCCTGGCCACGCTCTACCAGCGATGACCCATACTTCGGGCCGTACAAGATTCTATCTGTGGACGGTCACCGTATCACTGTGCGGTGTTCTCCCCGACTAGGGGGGACCCTGGTGTGCGCTGCTCAACACCTGAAGCGCTACCATGATCCTGAAGACCTCTGTGGGGAGGAGTGGGAGCTGAACGACGAGGAAATCGCCGCGCTGGACCTACAAGGGGCTGCCAGCCCTATGGAAGTTGAAGGTGAACTCCCCGACATGAACGCCGAGGAGATGGCTAAGGAGGGCTTCTACCTGGTGAAGTCTGTCCCACGCCACCGCTATCGCCAGGGTTGGCGCTTCCTCACCCTCTGGGAAGGGTTTGGAGTCGAAGAGGCCACCTGGGAGCCCTTCTCTGCATTTGTTCTACCTGAGGGACGCCTAAACTCAGTTCTGGTTGACTACTTGTCCCAGAACAACCTTGGTGAGTTGCTGAGGCTCGCTGAGACGCTTGCCTCCAAGACTAAAGCTAGGGACTGAACCTTACCCTTACCTGCCAAAGCGTATGTGTGAGTGTGCTAGTCCTAAGGTCCTGAGAGCAAGCCGCAGAAGTGGTGTCCTAATTATACCCAAGTCTGCGCCCTTGCTAAACCTGGAGGGTTGGCTTATTGATGCCACGGGGTACGCCCCGGGTCTCCCCTCCCCTATGCGCCCAATTTCTGTGCTGGCGCAAAACCTCGGGGGAATACCCAGCGTGCTAATCCAGGTATTGTTTTCCCTACCTATCTGTCTACTACAGGGAGGGGTGGCCAAAAGCTATGAGGGCATCAAAACGCCGTTTTGCTATGTGGCCAAAACACTGACCTAACCACTGCCACAGCCCACCAACCCTGCTAAAATTGCAGAAAACGGGTGGGACAGTGACACACCCCCTACAGGTCCTACACACCCTACAGTGGCACCATCCTGGTGGGCGAGCACTGGGCAACTGGCTCTAGCCCCCACTCAGGACTACCACTCCTACACGCACACTCTACTTGGCGTTGCGAAGGTGAAGGTCTCATGGGTCCTAGCGACCCTCCTGTGAAATGACAAGAGAACACAGCGCTGCTAAGCAACTGTGGCCCAACAGGGGACGCCACAACGCGTTTCCCCTGCTAGGGCTTGGAGGGAAGGAGTGCTCTCGCGTGCAAGGCGCAGATGTCGATGAAGTCGGACTCCCTGCTCTGCCACAGGCGGAGCGGAGTTACTTGTTTGTGTGATCTGCGCCCTTGTTTAGCAGGGCATAAAAAATGCTGCTGCACCAATCACCCTACCTGCCCACCTGTAAAACAAAGGCAATGAAAGGGCGTTTGCGGCGGAGGAGCCAAGCCACACTCCAGGTATTATACCCTTCTCAGTGTTACCTATAATACACTGTCCGCAAACACGCTGGAAGACCAGCTTCCCTTGTCAAGCAAGCAAGCGTTAAGGGACTCCTCAGGTTCTCTTAAAGAACGTACCGAGGAGCCCCTGGGTAGCCTAAACAAGGTTTACCGTGCGCACTTCGCGTGGCCTACCCTTTAACGCGTGTGTGAATGCACGAGCATGCACGTTCCACTTGGGCAAACCTGCCCATCTCAGTCGCAATCTTGACTCCACCAGGGGGTGGCCCCGCCTGGGCGTACCTACCTTACTTACCGCTGGGAAGTGAAGCAAGGTGAGAGCAAGTGAGGGGCGCACGCGAAGAACGTTGCTATGCACTTGTGTGTATGTCTAATCACCCTGATCTGACCGCTATCATCTGCAATCTTTCTAATCCATCCCTCTATCGCGTCCTATCGTTGTTATCGTTGTTGGCGCTGCTACAAGACTCGTTCACGGAGACACGAGACGAGCAATTTGTATGCGGCATGCAAGACGAGCATACCTGTAGTTTATACCTGATTCATTGAAGTCTTTTCGATTGATTTTCGAATTCTTGAATTTTTGAAGCTTCTATTAGTGTGGGTGGAATCTGTATGTTTATTTATTAATGTGTGTCTCGTCATTTTCAAGACTACGTGAGACATACGTTTATAATTCCATTATTTCTCCATTTTCCGGCGCTTCGCTAGGAGCCGCTCCTGCGCGCCGCCATTTTATGCGTATGAATTTCTGGATTTAAAAAGTCCAGAGATGACTATAATTTCTATAAAAATGTGCTTCTGATGCACAATTGGATTCTGCTCAGGTGTGTCGTTTCAGAAAAATTCTGCGCCGTCATTTGACGGATTTTGGTGTCGTCGCTTCGTTTTTGCGTGGATTCGTCCATAATTCTCCCATTCCTGCCTCTGCAGATACCCACGCGCAGCCTCGCTGAGTAGGCCGTGTTCGGGCCGAAACGCAGGTGCCTGGAGAGACTGAGCAGAACCAAGACCCCACCAAGGGGCAAATTTAATTTTCTTTCGACTCCCTTCGCCCTAAGACAGGTCACAGGTCGCCAGCAGGTTTACGAGAACCCATGCGAGTGTGTATAATGTGTCTTGCGTTGGGGTTGTGTCGACGCTGCGTCTTGGAGGGAGGGATACATATGCACATGTTTGGCATGCTCCCAATCTAACCCAACCAAGCCAAAGGAGCCCCGGCAGCGCCATGAGCGCTGAGTCTTCTGGAGGAAATGATACAATCAGAGCAGCAAAAGGACGCCAGCCATGGTGAGCGCCCATTTTTCAGTGTGAGGGAGACTGTAGGTATTTTAAAGTAGATGTGGAAACCAAGGAAAGGCCAAGAAAAATTCCCTTTTTCCTAAAATGCGACAGTGGTGGCCACCACAGCACAAGGGGGGAGTAAGAAAAAGTGCTTTTCCATTGCTTTGAGGCATACTCTAGTTGTATTAGAGATGCACTGAGCATCCATGCATTTTAATCTTAGTATTGGTCCAACCAAAACTGGTGATAACACATTTTGACCTATGGAACCAAACACCCAATCAGGATATGGAGTGGACCCCTTAATCCCCTTTCAATGTGAAGCTATTCATCTTTTCCTGAGTTGCAGTTTCTGTGAATATCCAATCATCTTTCACTGTTTACACTGCAGCCCTTCATGCTTTGATCCTGAATCCTCTTCTCTTTGCATACTATTGGCTTGGGCTATCCTGGAGTGACTTGGAGTGGCTGTATTTCATCAAAACAAAGCTTTTCATCTCCAAAAACAAGCAGCAGGAAACCCTACACCAACAGCAAGCAGCAGGAGAGGCAAAACACAGTGCTGAAAACACTATAAACTTTTCTTATACAGGTCAAAAATCGAAGTTTCCGAAACTTATGTTTTTGATATTGTGATCATCCCAAATGACCATCAGAGCTATGTAAAGCATATTTTAACTTGTGGTTATATGGTTTTTACCCTATTTCGGGTGTGTGCTGCTTGGGGTAGATTCTCTGCGAGGTGGACTTGCCGAAGGCAATAGAATTTATTTTTTTGATATTGTGTTCACACAAAATGACCATCCAAGATATTGAAAGCATGTTTTAGCTCGTATTTATGTAGTTGTTACCCTAATTTGGGTGTGTGTTTCTAGGGGTAGATTCTTTGCCGATTTGCCGAAGGCAATAGAATTGCTATTGTGTAGGTTGTTTAGTGACAAATCAAAATCACTTCGCAGAGGTTTTTTTATGAAAGACACGCAGGCCTGTACATAGGAGAAAATGCCACATACCCCGTTTTGGGGTGCTTTTTGGAGCCTATTCGTGTGCCCTACCTCAAGGGGTTGAATTGTTGGTTTAATTTTTTGTAAAATCATTATTTTGTCCAGCAAACGCAACACCCAAAGTACTCCCAATGAGTTTTTAGTCCAAACCCCGTTAGACCCCACACTTGAAACCTAGTTTTTTGCGCTTTTGAAGCAGGTGGAGGGGGGGCGGGATCAAAAATGTCGAAGAAATGGGCCCCATTTTTGGGTGGGGTCAAAAATTATAAACTGTCTGAGTTTTTTCGATTTTGAGCCCAAACAGAGTTTCCGGGTCGTGACTCCATGGGGCAGACTCGGATGAGCCCTTGTGAACTTTTCACCCCTTTTTGCTATGTTGGCGGTTTTGGCGACCTCGGTGACCCCATGGTACCCACTCTGAGAGGTGTGAATGGGGATCTTGTGACAGCATATTCATTCATTCCTTCATTCTGTGGCGGCTTATACCCCCGCCTGGGCAAGTCCGCATGTGTCCGAAAGAATAGTATGGAGAGATAGGGTGTAGCCGTGACAATATATGCCTACTAGGATGCGAAAGGATGTTTTTTGCATTCCGTAGCGTTGTCGACAGCCGGTCAAAACCCTGCGCCAAAGACGTGAAATGACTGCGTCCACCAACAATGGTTTACACGAGTGAATAGGCCGGCGCACAACCTGCTCATGCAGTTTTTCACCTTGAACAGCTCAACAATCGAAGTTTTCGAAACTTGTTTTTTTCATATCGTCATGACTTAAAATGACCATGCAAGGTATGTAAAGCATGTTTTCGGCCGTATTTATGTCTTTTTTACTCTATTTGGGTATTGGGTGCGGGGAGACCGGGGGGGGGGGGGGGCTCCCAAGCAATGGGTACACAACCTACTTATGCAGTTTTTCACCCCGGGTAGCCGAACAACCGAAGTTCTCGAAACTTATTTTTTTGACATTGTGATCATCTAAAATGACCATCCAAGATATGTAAAGCATGTTTTAGCCCGTATTTTTGTGTTGTATACCTTATCCGGGTATTGAGTGCCGGGGGGGGGGGGGGGCAGTTCAGAAAAGAATTGTACAAAATTTGCTTATGTGGCTTTTTTACCCTGGGCAGCTCAAAAATGGAAGTTTTCGAAACTTCTTTTTCGATACCGTGATCACCTAAAATGACCATCCAAGGTATGTAAAGCATGTTTTAGCCCGTATTTTTTTTTACAGTTTACCTTATTTGGGTATTGAGCGCGGGGGATCGGGGGTTCTCAAAGGATTTGTACACAAGTTGCTTATGAGGCTTTTCACCCCGGGCAGGTCAAAAATCCAAGTTTTCGAAACCATTTTTTTGATATTGTAATCACCTAAAATGACCATCCACGGTATGTAAAGCATGTTGCAGCCCGTATTTAGACAGTCTTTACCATATTTTTGGTGTGTGTTGCTTTGCCATACATTTTTTGGGAGGTGGATTTGCTGAAGTCTCTAACCCCCAAGGGCTCACTACCTCCAAGAGGTCCTAGCGTGGTCCCGGTGAGGGACACAGGTGCGTTGGCACCTCGAGCTTGCGCCCTACGGAGCCGTCAGCGAAAAAGGCCACCCCGGCAACGGGCTGCCTTGTGGGTTAGGGGGCCCGAGGTGCACTTCGTAAGGGGGGCGTTTAAGGATGGCTCGGTCTACTTGGCCTTTGTGCAGCCGTGGGCTCCCCGAAAGCTTCAAAATTGCTGTTGGTAAGTGGTTTAGCAGCATTTGGTGTGGGCCCAAACTGCTTGAGCGGCTTTCCGCCCTCTGTAGATGAAAAATGCAGATTTTTTCAAAATCACCTCGCAGAGGTTGTGATATCAAAGCCACGGAGGGCCGTATATAGGGGAAAACACCACATATCTCGCCATTTTGGGCCTTTTTAGGCCTCTTCGCAACCTATTTGTGACCTACGTCAAGGGGTTGAATCGTTCGTTTAACCTTTCGAAAAATCAATTTTTTGTCCAATAAACACATCTCCCAATGAGCTTTTGGTCCGATCTCCCTTGGGGCCCCCTTCACGTGAAAAGCACTTTTTTGAGGTTTTGATGGAGGTGGGACGGGACCCCTCCCCCTTTTTTTTGCTCAAAAATGATGAATCTTTTGATTTTTTCGATTTTGACCCGAACAAGTCTTTCTGGATCCCAACTCTATGGCGGTGTATGGGGCAGAGTGGGAAAGGCGCCGATGCAGTTTATGCACTTTTCAGCAATTTATGCTATGTTGGCGGTTTTGGCGACCGCGGTGACCTTGTGGTACCCACCCGAAGGGGTGCGAGTGGGGATGTTGTCACAACATGTGCCTACCTCATAGAAAAGGAATTTTTTTTGGTGTCTAGAGCCGTGCCGAGGGCCGGTCAATGCCCGTGCCAAAGACGCGAAATGACGATTTGCACCAATAATGGCTTACATGAGTGAATGGGCTAGTACACGACCAGCTTATACAGCTTTTCACCTTGGACAACCCAAAAATCGAAGTTCCAGAAACTTTTTTTTGATATTGTGGTCACCTAAAATGACCATCCAAGGTATGTAAAGCATGTTTGAAACAGTATTTCTGTGTTTTTCACTTTTTGGGGGTGTTGGGTGTGTAGGGAAGCGTGGTTATGCATTTTTTCGCCATGTACAACTCAAAAATCAAAGTTATCAAAAAACATTTTGATGCCGTGATCACCTAAAATGGCCATCCAAGATATGTAGCATGTTTCGGGCCGTATTTATGTGTTTTTCACCCCGTTCGGGGATGGTTTGTGGGTGGGGAGGGGGGGAAGGGGTCACCTAATGTAATGTACACAACCTGCTTGTGCAATTTTTCGACCTTTACAACTCCAAAATCGAATTTAATTTTTTGATATTGTGATTAACTGAAATGACCATCCGAGGTATGCAAAGCATGTTTGAGGCAACATCTCGGTGCCGTTGACCTTATTTTGGTATTGGGCACGCCGGGGGGGGGGGGATCTCCCAAAGGATTGGTACACAACCTGCTCATGCAATTTTTCGCCTTGTACATCTGAAAAATCGAAGTTTTCGAACCGTTTTTTTTTTGATACCGTGATCACCTAAAATGACCATCCAAGGTATGCAAAGCATCTTTGAGGCTGCTTTTATGTGTTTTTCCCCTATTTGGGGATGGGTTGTGGGCGGGGAGGGGGGGGGGGGGGGGGCTGGGGTCACCTAATGGAATGTACACAACCTGCTCATGCCTTTTTTCGCCCTGTACAGCTCAAAAATCAAAGTTTCCGAAACTTATTTTTTTTCGATACCGCGATCACCTAAAATGAGGATATATGTCAGCTTACGTCTAGTGGAACATTATAACGCTCGTTTAGGTCCGGTTATAATATTCCACCGGTCGCAACATTCTTTCCGCTCGACGCAAATAGAATTTTATAAAATCTAACAGAACATTATACGGGCCATTAGATGTAGGTAACTAAGTTAGTTGTTCCGGTGGACGTAAATATCTACACCATCATTTGTCCTTCTCACTTTATTTATATTTTGTCATAGTTATGCGGTTAGTATTGAGCTACTAGAATTGAGGTGGACTGAATTGCTGCACTTTGACAACTTTTTTGTTGTAGGCCTACTTGCTTTTGTGAACATTGATGTTATTGAAAAAATCAGAAATTAGTTTTTTTTTTTAATTCTGCAAATTGGTTTTCCATACATGCATATGTCTTGCGAAACGGGTAAAATTAGAATTAGAAAATTCTGCTTACGTCTAGTGGAATAAGTGTTACGCCTGGCATAATATTATAACCGGACCGAATTCAACATTATAATGTTCCATTAGACATTTCGTAACGTACATTCCCAATCACCCAAGCAGCGGGGTGGTCACATGACAAACACAGTCTGAAAAAACAACATCACAATTGCAATAATCTGAAAATTCAAATTTTTCAAAAAATGTGTTTTTGGGATCACCTGGCTGGTCCGCTATTTGGTTTCTGCCGGGCACCAACGGTCCCCAAGAAAAATTTGCTGTGGCATGCTTCAAGCGAAAGTGGGGGGTAATGAAATTTTCCAAAAAGCTACAGAAATGGCAAAACCCAGAACCAAAAACAAAAGAATGCATCTCCCGGTAAAGAGAAACAAAACAGAATCATTTCATGGCTGGTCATGTTGCTACTCCTCCTGATCGGTCAAGCACAGCACAGCAAAAACAACACGGGAAAAAAACAGGGTGGACTGTGTGCCCCTGTCCTGGGTTGCTGCGAATTGCCAATCCTAGGAAATGAACCAACCACAGACCGCAGACCATTTAATCACTCGAGTCAGGGTGCTGAACAATGACTGATTTTCCCCCCAAAAAAAATTGCAGCCCAATTTTCAGTGTACTGCGGCATGCATCAAAAACCCCCCCATCAGGCCCCCAAAACAGGTGCTGCAGCATGCTTTAACCGTTGGTAACTTTTCAGTAAGAACCATCACCTATGTGCACTCCCAGGGTAACCTTGCTGCATCAGGTAGAAGTATCAAAGAAGCAAACATTTCACTCACAAGAGCTTGGAGGGTGTAAGATATTTTGT
Source organism: Eutreptiella sp. 'Long Island Sound 2002' (assembly GCA_964036045.1). Lineage (NCBI taxonomy): Eukaryota > Euglenozoa > Euglenophyceae > Eutreptiales > Eutreptiaceae > Eutreptiella > Eutreptiella sp. 'Long Island Sound 2002'. The sequence goes on along the minus strand of OZ038398.1, from coordinate 29,097,578 downwards.
ATTTCTACGAAGCATGGAAATTTGCAAAGCACCTGCCGCATGCCCAGTGGGCCGGATCTCTTTTTTGTGCTTCTGGCTCGCCAAGCTGACCGAACCCCTCACCCCAACACACGTGCATCCAATCACAAGTGTGTACACCACACATGGGGTCATATTTCTGCAAATCCTGCAATCTTGAGGTGCCAAATCTGTGCCTTGCTCATTTGTGGATTTAGGCCTTGTCATTCGTGGACCTGTGTTTGGGTAAACATTTCAAGTTCACACTGCATGCACAATGATGGATATTGTAAAAGCTCTGCACCTTTTCTGGCCCTTTCTCAGGCAATGCCAAAATATTGCAACCGGGAAAGGGAGAATAAGCGCAAAGAAGCCCAGCATGTGCCCTCAGAGTTTAGACATGACTGAGAAACATGCAAACAGGCAAAGATGACAACCCCACATGACGAGATTGAGAAACGCATTTTCGCACCCCACCACTATGCTTTAGGCAAAGAGTTTTGGATAGCCATCCTCAACCTGAGGCCTTCTATAATAACAATAATAATCTGTAGTATCATGCAAAGCACGAGGCCTAAATGCTTAGGAGTGCCAACGTATTGCATGTCTATAAAATCGCAATGTTGTGCATTCAACAAAAGAGAATTCAGGAGGCAGAGCAGAGTGCCTTTGCCGCTCACGTTGCGTACTTTTCAGACAAACTTCATGAACCCTGATCAACTGAATGCAGGGACTTGCAAGGAAATGTGGATGCACAGAATCCAACTCCACCCATTCACAACCAGCAGAAATCATACAAAGAATTGCCTCAACAGACATTCCCATCTGTCCCAGCCCCTCGTCCTGCACCACTCAATCTTGTGTATCAAAGAACAGCAAACCCGCAGTCGTCCAGATAAAAACCATTACAATATGGTCTTGGCATACATAATGGCGGTCATACGAACACTGGGGCTCATGTGCGCCATCGCCCCAACGAACTCATGCGTGTCCATGGTGCCATCACCATCATCCTGCCAACTGAAATTGCCCAACATCTCTGTCATCTTGACCTCGATGTCCCTCTTCTCCAGGACGCCAGAGTTATCCTGCAGCGATTTGAAGGGCATGGGAGGTTGCGACCTGCTGCTTGGTGTTGGCAAATTTGGTCCCGAAACCCCCTCCCCACCCCCAAACCTTGTTCGGGTGTCACCGTGCATCCAGCTGGCTCAACATATCACTCTGAGATGACAGGTTCGATTTGCTGCTCAAGCTGTTCTTGGCTGAGTCTGCAGCACAACACAAACCTGGTCAATGACGGCGAACAGCTTCATGAGAGCCTGCTTGTCTGCGTCGCTGAACTCGGCAGCGGGGCCAGTGTAATCAGTAACTGAGGCCTGAGAAGAGCGCAACTGCAAATATCCTCAGACACGAATCCCCGGTCGTATCGACTCGTGAAATTGACTTTGCTGAGGCTCGTAACGTGTTGCATTTGTCCGGTTGTACTTTGCGCCGCACCCGATCCCATCAAACGTTCTGCTGCTGAGTCTGCAGCCCAAGGAGAAGTTGATGCGTGTAAGAGATTTCAAAAACAAAACCAGTTGTCCCTATGTTGGTTGCCGGTGTTTGCCACCACTGGCGTCCCCAATTGAGGAGCCCTGAATAGGGACAGTTGGTGACACGACTTAGCACACACACACACCCCTGTGCCCCGCCCTTGCCAGCCCGTAAACACGATGTACTACCACAACAGGAAAGCATAACACTTCCACTCCACTCGCTTCTGTCTGTCTTCTGTCCTCTTGTGTTGCTACAAACTTGCTCTGTCCCTCAGGGTGAAAAAGGCAACACACCCTTCGGGCTGGAGGCGCGTCTGTGGGGTTTGACGTTTGCTTTGTCAGATCGTGTCCCTGAGAGCACAAGGAGTACACTGCACTCGGCCGCATCGGAGGACGAGAACCGTCGAAAACGGGTTAGTCAACATACCAGCATGGAGTGTGCATACATCTTGATGGCCATTTCGGTGCTGGGTTCCAACTTCGTAGTCATTGCCTCGACAAACTCAGTGAAGTCCATCTTACCATCGCCGTCGTCGTCCCAGCGGAATGGACCAACCATGCGGGTTAGTTTATGCCTGATTTCGCTCACGGTGACGGAGCCTGAGCCATCCTGAGCAGGCAGTCAAACACCGAGGCATAACGGTCATATCTGTGCAGAAGTTTGAGCAACTTCACGAATCTTTGACAGCGTACCTCATCGATCTGGTTGAAAAGTGCTCTCCAAGCAGGAGCATCGTGCTCGTTAAATCCTTCCCGGACGATTTCTGTCTTGTTATCCATATCTTGACGGATTGTGTATGAAGTCTCCTTAGGAATACTCTGTCCAGGAAAAATCGTGGGTAACCCAACACCGTACACTCAGGAGCAGCCGAACCATTCCGTACGGATACGTCATGCAGCAGTTGCAGCACACCTTTGGGCCGTAAGGATTCATCTGGCAGACACGGTCACAGTCCCACTCGTCGATCGTAAATTCGCTGACAGGGAGGATATCCCCGCTGTATCGGCACATACGGTAATACAGAACCATTGCACAGTGCCTCTTCTAAGGTGCCGCGAAGGTGCAGCGACAGCAGTACAGTGTAAAGTCGCACTTGAGGCAACCCTTTCAAGGATGTACCATGTATGTACAAGGGCGCAACCACCTTTGTCATCGGAGTTCAGTGTTTTCGACTGTTCGATTGTGGTTTCACGTATCACTCAACGCAACCATTAATCCACAATTCACCAGGCAGTGTCAGTCACATTGCAGTGGGTTTCCACAACTTATGGCTGTTGCCACACGGCATGCACTTTAGCGGCTTTTGCCCTCTGCGCTTTGCGGCGCCATGCCCGTTGAAGGTATACTGGTCATGGGAGGGGGCAGAACGTCGCGAATTCCTCGCCAATTCCTGCCTGATCCCGGGCGCCAGCCCGCTAACGCGATTTTAACCCTTAATGGGATCAGATAGTTTTTAGATTTGCAGACAATATTCATATTGACAGGGTTGGCGAAATATGGTCAGTAACCCGAACCCTATTCCCTCTGATAATGGAGTAAATCCTAACCAGCCCTGCGGAAAAGAATTCTGCCCCCCAACTTCGCGCCCCTCCAATGGTTACAGTACCCCGTTGAATACACAATCCAGCAAGTAGACTTGCACCACAGTAAGGTTAAGGGTCAAACAAGAGAAATACCGTGGTGCTTGGAACGGGTCATCACGACAATTTGGACTCACAGCCCACCACTCTATTGGCCGAAATTTGGGATACGTGATGTGATATTCCTCATTCTTGTGATTTGCTTTTACATGGCGAGCCGCAATGGCAGGCGTGTAGATTCAACTCTTTGGTGAATAACAAAAAAGATGCCTGAATTTTATCTCCCTCAATGCAAGGACAACTATTACGTGCTCGATGCTTGGAGCTGGAGTTCAACCTGGTTTGATCAATACAGTGCACCACATTTTCTTTGCAACCGTCCGGTATGAAGATGCAACATGCACGGACACGAGCAAAGGGTCAGTCATGAACTCTCCAGCTGTACAAAATCGTTGGGCCTCTGTAAAAATGGCACGGGGACATAACCTCACGAACGCGCAGATCAGCACACTTTCCCCCGGCATGTAGTCTTTGGCAACGTTCCAATTGGTGGTGCCCAACTGACATCTTGGTTTGTATCGGTTTCAGAAAGGGGACATGCAAGTTGGATTGGTTGGTGTGGCTTGCGTCGCTTGCAACTGAACTTCAAACTCTGGACCTACCTTCCCTTTTGGCTCGGGGCCTCACTGGTTATATGACCTTATATTTTCTCTAAAAGGGCTTATATGTTGAAGGGGGTTCCAAAAAAGGACCCTGCCCTGTTGGACTTGAGCAATACAATGGTGGTTTGGTCTTCCGTCCACCCCGTCAAGGTTGACGCGGACACTGTTGACGTTTGGGTTTCACTGCCAGGACAGGGGTTGCAGTGCTGTTGCGATGGAAATAGACCGACACTGAAGACCTTGATTGGTGCAAACTGGTCGACACCCAACAGCCACGGAGTTCTCCGCCTAAGCCTGCCACCAACCACCCTAATATATTACTCCAAAACACAAACAGGCACCCTGCGTTGAGAACATTTACTTTGTGCTAGTTGTGCTTTTCCATTGTCTGCACAGAGTCTTCCCCCTTATATGGCAACCGCTGACAGTTCAGCAACCACTCCAAGCAAAACTCCCTTGGAGACGTTGCAACAATACGAAACCGCTTTCAAGCAACGAAAGACCGCACTGCAACAAACGATTGAGGAAATTGAGGATATCCAAAATAACCGGTATGACGACGACTGCGAGGGGTGTGTGATGGAGCTCAAATGTCGTGAAATTATCGGTCCAAATCTAAGCCGAAGCTGAGGTGGCGCTTGGATGAATCGGGGAATTCTGTCCCTTGTGCTAGGTTTTGCGTTGTATGTTGTGGTGTGGTGTGGTGTTGGGTGGAGTGGGGTGGGGTTGGGTGGGGTTTGTGTTAAATTGCTGTATGCAGACAACACTCCGAAAAGCATAAGTGCAGTGGGTTCTCGCTCTGACAACCCCTTGTGCAGCGGTGCAGTATAAAACCCCCTCTAGAGCTGTAGAGCGCTATTTCGCCGCTGGGTCACAGTGTCTTTCGGTGACATTCGTAGTGTGCCAACTTTGTGCGTTCTGCCACTTTTTGGTATTTTTTTTTACAAGTTTCGCTGCGATGTGTGGAAGTAAGTCCCTACCCCGGGAGCTCAAAAATACATGTTTTGGAAGTTATTTGGATTGGTAGGGGTGGGTTTTGGGGCCTAGTAAGGGGTTGGAAGGGCGGAAAATAGGGGATGACATCATCCTACGCAGATTGCTAACAATTGGCAACCTAGGGACAAAATTGGCGACGTGAGCCATTATTCACCCCCAACAGTGACTGTGAATGATGAAAATGAGCAAAAGGAAGGGAAATGTTTCCAACTTCCATGGTATGGGGGGGCTAAAGGGTAGGGATGGGCTATTTTTAGGTGTAAAATGGCTATTTTTCACCACTCTGGGGAACATCCCATCAACAGTGTGTCCTGCTCCATTTTTTCATAAGTTTGCCCTCATACAGCTCTCCTGTCCCAACCTTCTCTGAAACATAATTTTCTGAATTTCCCAACCCCAAAATGGGGGGGGGGGTACCTCTCCAACCCAAAAGTGCACCTGGTAATGGGGGTAGGGGTGCAGTGGAGTGTGTCTGAAACCTGACCAGAACAGGCAAAAACAACCCAAATCGTCAACGGTAACCGCCCATGTTCGAAAAATATGGTTCCAGCTGCCAGACCCCCCCCCCCCCAAACCATACAACTCCGAAAAGCCCTTTTCAAGGGCTTTTCAAATATACCCCACATACCCCGACCTACGGGACACTCAGTGGGCACAAATGAGACAACAAGGGCTGCCACCCCCTGAAGAGCACAATCTTGGCACAAAACGCAACGTCCCCGAGAGATATGCACTGTCGCATACACTGGACTCAAACATGTGGGAGGGGCAGAGCGGGATGGTGACATTGTTGTTCCAACTCCTTGCCCCTTTGCATCCACACCCAAACACACACTGAAAGCCCACCAAAAGGTGAATGAAACGTTTCTCACAAGTCCACGCATCCATCATTTAATTTCATATCACCCTGCACCACCTTAAAGCTTGGAGGAGAAGTAGTGTACAAAACGAAAGACTCTCCATACCCTCCCCCCCCCAATTTTCAATTCTCATGGGGGGAAGGGGGAATCAAGCATGATATCCCAATTTCAAGAAACACCCCCTCTCCTGCTTGCCTTCCATCAATCGCCGCCAACCCCCAGCGGGATGTGTGGCAAGGACATCCATTTGTGCTTACGCTTTTTGCCTTTTCTGTTTCCCTTATGCAGGGCAGGGTATAACTTAATCTCTGTTCTTTGTGACGCAATTTCTCGGTTGGGGTCAGGGGTTAACGTCTTGCTGTGCTGCGCACTTAGAGTCAGCGATGGCTTGACAGAGCAGCATGCACCCCCAGCCCCCCACCCTCTCCTGGATCCAGCATCCCCTGTCCCCTCCTTTTTGCTTAATATTTGGTGCGTGGCTCACCGTGGAACCCAGCCCGCTTGCCCCCTCTCCCTGGTCTCCCTGGATTTTCTAATGCCCATGGGGGATATAAGGCTCGAGAAAAGGCTGATTCGGAATGAATCAAGCCCTGACCCCAACCGGATCCAGGAGAGGGTGGGGGGCTGGGGGTGCATGCTGCTCTGTCAAGCCATCGCTGACTCTAAGTGCGCAGCACAGCAAGACTTTAACCTGTCATTTGGGGGTGTATGAGTGCCATCCCCCTGGATGATTTTCACATGAATCTCAGGTTCCTGTGCTCAAGGTGGGCAGAGCACAGGGAAAGACAATCAAAATGCAACATTTGTACATGTGAAACTGTCCAGGAATGGCCAAACTGGGATCATCGTAAAGTGATGCTAACAGAATGTGCAGGCACCAGTGGTTCATGTGCCCTGGCACAGATAGACGACACGTCCTGGGTTGCAATACATCCTATCAAGGCACCCTGAAGTGCCTCTGACAGGTTTTCGCTGTGCTGGGGGGCAGGGGTATCTTCAAAATGCCCTCAAAAGGGATAATTGGGGACACCCTGAGTTTGCATGCTGAACTGAAACTATGGCAGAAAATTGCTTTCCTTTCCGAAGATTTTCAACTTTGATGCATCTGTGAGCAGCCAAATTGTGCCTTGTTTTGTCTACAGTAACCTGCCATGGCCACATGCAAGTACCCTGAACGAAGTGTTGCTTTTCCTCATGCACCATAGTCACCCAGGACAGGGTTGTAGGACAGGTTGTAGTGTCTGTAATCTGATTGGGGGCTTGGGTTTGAATGTTCAATGCTGGTGATTTGTACGCGGCATAGCGGTATCCAGAGATATGGACAACAGATTTGGACCTGGACAGGATCCAGAACTGGTGTGTCCAAGGCAGTGTCAGGATAATGGTGCATTTCTGTCAGAACGGCGTGCCTCGTTTCACGAGGGGTTTCCTAGCCTGCCAGTACCCTGCAGCAGACCCTGTCTGTAACTGAAGTCAGCACATTTCAGACCTGTTGAAAACAGTCGTCAAACAAGGCTGCCCAGCGGGATTTTATGGGGAGCTGCATGAAGGTTCACAAGATTGTGAAGCGTGGTACCGCAAAGAGAAACCACTTTGGCAAGGCCCTTCTACAAGACACCCAATGTGCCCCAAAGTTGTTTGGTGTGAACATGACACATTCTAGTGCCTGTGAGTGGGTGTCCCTCTGTTATTCTAGTGTTCAAATTTTGTGCAGTTCCGCTGTGCAAGCAAAATTCCGTTCCACTTGCTGTGTCCCAGGGATTACAAGATGATCTTGGCCCCATCACCACCGACCAATGCCTCTTTGAAACGCCCTTGTCAGGCTGATTTCAAAAAATATACATATATCACCCACCAACCTGGCAAACCTTTTCGGGAAGATAGTAATTTGGTCAAAAATCATTTTTAGGCTCCAAAACGCTGGACGCTACCCAAGCCTCAGTTGTTGGAATGTATTTCACCCACCTGGACACAGTCAGCCAGATAACAGCACTTGTAGTCACAACTGCAACCACTCCTTCTGCTCTGTGTTTGTCTTTTAGAGCTGTACCCGCTATCATCTGCGCCAAGGAGGATGCAGCTGTGGTCAAGTGCCTCAGCCATAACAGCATGAGTGCCAACCCATTTTGCTGCCAGGCAGACTTAGATGCCTACGTAAAGTGTGTTGAGGAGTACCCCATCAAGCGCAAGTGAGTACATGATGCGAGTCACATGATCTGTAAACAGGATGTTGTCTGAAATGTTGTGGAAAGGATGTGGTATACCCTCGCCTTCAGTAATGCCAGCACAGGGGCGGTGCAGGGGGGTCAGGGCGAGGGTAGCCCACTTTAACCCCGCAGCCTCCCTCAAGACACAAGAGCAACCTGGGCGTTAAAAGTTGCTTTTGCCCTCCCTTTTAAGTACGGTCGCCATTTGCACTGTGCCACAGTTTCATCTAACCACCTCTCTGAGGCCGATATTGAAGGGCCAGATGGGCATGCATTGCACAGTGGTGCACAGTTTGTGGTTTTGTAAGTTATCATAGCTCAGGAGCATACAGGAAGGTTTCCCAACCGCTTCTTTACAGCATCTGAGGCGACACTGTTTGGTAGCTGCATGATACAGAACAGCGGTGCTCACTGCATACACCTGCCTCCTGGGCTTTGTTTCACACTATTGCAGCTCTGACGCAAATGACTGGGTTGCAACCCAAATCTTTTGGCCCCTCAGTTAGTTCAGCCATTCACCAGTACAAGCTGATTTCAAGCTAATATCATGCCCTCACAATTAAAAGGCCCCACACATCACATTTATGCTGTGTATCAAAACATGTACAGAATTGTCACATGTTTTTGTTACTGTCACATATTTCAAGGGCATGTGCCCATGATTTTTTTCAACAGTGTCTGAAACCATTGGTGCGCAGCCAAACTCAAACTGGCCGTTTCGCGCTTGGGAAAAGTGTCAGGTTTGGGCTGGCTTCTGGGAGTGGCAGGAGACATTTGGAGTGGGGCCAGGAAGCGATCCACAATTTTCCTCTTGCAAGAAAACTGACCGAAAGGTTATATCCCCTTTGACCTTTCCGCCAGGATGAAGAAGAGTCCATTTGTTTAGAGAAAGATTGCTGATCTCCAAACCTCCCTAACAATGTTGGGTTCTTTCCCCTGAAATGGGAGACCATCTTTTTCAAGTTCCCTTTGGGTGGAGTTCTGAACATTTACGCCCTTCTCAAGTTGGAAATTAGGCTTTCGTCATGTCTGAACCTAATCTGATTGGGGGCTTGGGTTTGAATGTTCAATGCTGGTGATTTGTACGCGGCATAGCGGTATCCAGAGATATGGACAACAGATTTGGACCTGGACAGGATCCAGAACTGGTGTGTCCAAGGCAGTGTCAGGATAATGGTGCATTTCTGTCAGAACGGCGTGCCTCGTTTCACGAGGGGAGGTTTGGCTCGCAGGAGGTATGCAGCTGATGAGGCCAAAGGGGGAGGGGGGTGCTGACAAGGAGAGGGGGCTTCATTGCACAAAGTGCAAGGGGGGGTTAGTGCACATGACTGCGCACCTGGCCGACCCAGGTCCCAACCACCAACCAACCAACAGCACCGCAGGTTGCACCCCTTAGTGGCACGCACAAGGCTTGTGCTGCCCGGTCATTGAACGAAGCAATGCGATTCTCGCCAAACGCTTGTCAAGGACGTTTACAAGCCTATGTTCGGAAGGTATTCACTGCAACATGAGCAGGAATCAGGGATGCAAGCAAGGTCTTTGTCAGAATAACCAAGATGTGAGAGAGCTTGACGACTGGGTAATGTTTCTGCGGCAGTGCTGGGGCCCAGGAGATGGTTCGGGTGTGTCAAAATCCAGCAACCATCCAGCCATGCAATAGAAGTTGCTGTTTTTTCCTCTGGGGCCACTTCCATATGTATGGCTCTGGAGATAGGTTTGTGAGTATTGGAAAAGGGCTTTGTTCTGCAGTCCATTGTAGTGGTGATGGTTTGAGCCATTGTGTGCACTAAGCTGTTGGGGCATAAGAATACTGCTATCGATGACATTTTGTTCTTCGGTGCTTGTTATGTGCAAATGCGCTCACTGAGGAGGCCTGTGCGAGGAATGAAAAATTCAGGTGTTGTTTGTGATTAATTAATTAATTTGGGTCAGTTCTGATGACTGATAGCCCTCTAGCAAGCTGAGCTTGATTTTGTGTGGGAGTCCTGACCCTACATGGGCCGTCTTGACACAACCTTTGGGCCTCAGTAATATCCTTCCCACTGCAAAATAAGTTGCTGTGTGCATTGCGTGTATGCAGAGCATGGAATTTGCCTTGCTGTAGGTAGCAGTGTGCCCACAGTGACCGTGGCAGTCCCAACAAAGTCGATGTGCAAATTGTTTTAACAAACACACAGTGACCGAGGCTAGGTTGCACTACAATAACATGAAGGGAATGCCGTGCATGCAGTGCCCACACAATGCAAAGTTTTGTATGTTGGCAACTCCTTGAACGCTAGTTTTGGCCCCTTTTCACAAGTTTGTTGTTCCATAAACAAGGTTTTTACGCTTCTTGTGCATTGAGGATGTGGCACACTTCAATTGCCACCCATTTTCAGCCATTTTAGCCCATTTTCACCCGGTTTTGCTGCACGTTCTTTGTTGTAGGTGGATGCCGGATTATGATGATGGGGATTTACCGGATGTCATGCAACAAATCGGCAGTTGGGTTGTTACACACTCCTAAGCGGATTCCAACCTTTTGCCTTGCCATCTCTAGGAAACAATGTCCTTTGTGGATTCTCTTTATGAGCTCGCACTTGAACCCCGCATCCACACTCTCGGATCATCGCGAATCAGTAGCATGGCTTATTAGTAACCGTCCACATTGTGCTACATATTGCTACAAGTTGGGTCAAATCGGGTCAAGGCAGAATGCCTATCTCCCCCGAAGGCTGCCACCATCTTCCAACACACTCACGCCACAACAGACTATGCTTGGCCATGGCCACCAACCACCAAGGATATGAAGACCCATGTGACGCTTGCATAAATGCAAGGTGGTTTCCTCCCTTCCTCCCTGGCTAGGTTTCATAGTGTGGGCACTACACACAATGCGCATGTAGTGCCCACACAGTGCGCACGTAGTGCCCACACAGTGCAACAACATCCCCCAAAACAACTTTTCCGGCGCTGAGAATGCTTGCAGCTCAGGTGCCATTTTGGCTAAACATTTTGTTTATGAGCTCATGTTTCACATGGTGTATGTTTTGGTGTTGTTTTGTCGGCCATGGGAGGCAGCCGGACTTAGACCCCCCCCCTCCCCCCCGGGAGTGAGGAGGTCCGGACCACATTTGGCCCCAACTTGGCACCAGAGGCACAAGAAAAAATACAGTACACGGTGGAGAGGTAAATTTTGTTCTTACCCAATGTGTGTATGCCCCTTTGTATGAGCCACGGCCTTGTCTAAGCGACAGCGGGCGTAGGGACCGTATTAATCTGGGGGCTAATTGAATTCGGTGCCAATTGTAGTGCATCATAAGACATGGGTTTGGTGACAAATCACCTCGAAGAGAGGTTGTTAGATAAAGCTCAAGAACGGGTGTCGTATACTCCCACTTTTTGGGTTCGTTTGCGTGGCATACCCCAAGATATGGTATCAGACGTCTAACCCCATGCAAAATCATCAATTTTGGACACAAAATGATCCCCAGATGAATTTTTGGATTTTGACACCCTGTACCCAGGTACCCCATTTGGCGGTGGGGTGGGGTGGGGTGTCAAAATTTCTTTACGTATTGCGGCCGCTATGTGTGGAATTGGACCCGGATCCTGAATAATTTTGGACCCTCTGACCCATGGCGGGGGTCCCAGGTCCAAACTCCGGGTACCCTTGCCCCCCCCCCCCCCTGGCCCTTGCCGGTGAGGATTTGGCCGTTTTTGCACTGGATAGACATGGCTGTTTAGTGGCACCTGAAAATTACCTTTGAGAGATTGTTAGATCAAACCTAGGCGGACGTACACATCGGGGAAAACGCCACATCCCCCTTTTTCGGCCTATTCGCGTACCCTACCCCAAGGGGTTGAAATGATTGTTTAACACCTTGTAAAATCATTATTTTGTCCCAGAAGCACATCCCCCGGTGAGTTTTTGGTCTGGACCCCCCATGGAACCCCCGGACCCTCCCCACCTGAAACCCACTTTTTCAAGGGGGGTGGAGGTGGTGGGGGGGGGGGGTCAAAACCCTTTTTGGGGGGAGGGGGTTCAAAAATCATGATCTTTTTTTTTCTCGATTTTGAGCTGAAAAAGTGTTTTCGGGTCCCAACTCCATAGGGTTTGTGTGGAGTGGGACAAGTCAGTTTATGCAGTTTGCAGTCGTCTTTGCTGTGTTGGTATTTTTGGCGACCTTAGTGACCCCGTGGCACCCACTCTAAGCATATACCTACTAGGAAACAAAAAGACGTGTTTTGTAATCTCTAGCCTTGCCTAGGATCGGTCAAGGGGGGCAGGGGGGGGCTGTTGGGGTGTGTGTGGCTTTTGGGTGAGGTATCAAGGGCTGGGGGTGTCATGCGTTTCGTGGGAGCTAAAGGGTTGTAGGTTTGGGTTCCGGAGACCCCCCTGAGCCTTGTCCTGAGCCGTGTCCGAGGTGCAAGGCAGCGGGGGTGGAGGGGGGGGGGTCTCTGCATTGGTTTGCGGATTGCCCTAGACATTGAGTTTGTGGCTGGTGGGGAAGTGTGAGGCATGGTTGGCCTTATTTCTCGTGCCGGTTGTGCGTGCAGGGGTATGCCTCCTCATGTTTTGCAGCCAGTTTTCCGGCCAATGCCTCTGGCGGCTCCCGTGGAGGACTCCCCGGAGCTATGGGCTGCGTGGGAGCCGGTGGTCAGGGCTTTGCGAGTGCACGAGGACCTGGGCGCAGTGGTGCGGTAGTGGGTCCGGGAGCTCGTGGCTTGCGGGCCTGTGGCGCGAACGGAGGTGTGTGTGGCGGAGCGGGCTTGTGCGTTATGCGCCTTGCTGTCTGCCACTCTTGGCATCGTCTCCTTGGAGGACGTGCTAATGGGGGCGTTCAGGTGTTATGTGCCATCTAGGGCGGACCGCCCAAAGGCGGCGCTGGGGAATACCGCATGGGGGTTGGGCATTGCGGTGGTGACGTTGTTGGAGGAGCTGAAGTGGAGATACCTGGGGGAAGTGGCTGGGTGCATGGCAAGGAGCAGGGGGAGGGGTGGAAAAAAATTTGGGCGCGAATTTTTTTCGAACCCCCCCAACCCCTCCAGGCATGGCGTCATGCCAAAACCCCCCCTCCAGGGGTACCCGTGGAAAAAAAAACTCGCACCCCCTTTGGGAATCACCTCGCAGAGGTTGTTAGATCAAAGCCAGGCAGGCGTATATAGGGGAAAACGCCACATACCCCCCCAATTTGGGCCTTTTGGGGCTTTTGGGGCTACTCGCGTACCCTACCCCAAGGGGTTGAATTGTGAAACAGAAATACCACCAATATTGGTTGAAACATCAATAGTTACCTTGAAAACTATCCTCCTTGCACCTTCCAAACCCAAAGAGGTGGGGTAGAGTTGACACCAATATTGGTTGAAACATCAATGGTTACCTTGAAAACTATCCTCCTTGCACCTTCCAAACCCAAAGAGGTGGGGTAGAGTTGAGGAAATTTTAGGGTTTGCGGTCCAGAAAAAAATTGCGCGCATTATCCCCCCCCCCCCCTCCTCCGGGGGTACCCCCCCAAAAAAAGCTGCACGCCGGTACCAGATCCCCCCCCCCCCGGCAAGGAGGATTCACCAAGCACAGAGGCCAGCACTGGCACACTGGACTTTGGGCATCACAGTGATGTCCCCTCCCTCTCATCCTCATTCGAAACATGACCCAACTCTTCCGCCACAGGCCACATGACGCAGCCATTACTTGACCCACCGGGGTCAGCCACAGGCTAGGTAGTGCTGAGGTACATGACCCGGTAGTGCGCCCAATCTGTTTTGTACCACGCAAACCCATAGGGGTTGACAAAACAAGGCCCATATGTACATAAGCGACAGCAAATGAGTGTGTAGCATAGCAACTTTGTGGTCCCGACCACATGTTATGGAACTGCCGAACACTGCTACATATGCATACGAGGACGTGCATGTGTGGAGCGCTTTGTGACCTGCGTATGGCCTGGCAAGGAGGCTACATTGGGTGGAAGGGGCGGATGTGAGGATGGTGGCACGCCTTCTGAGGTGGATGTTCTTCCTTCCCCCCTACCACAATCCCGACAGAATCAATTCAGTATGGCCAAATGAGTGCCTTGAATCCCTCAAGCTGAGCTGTCTCCACCCTTGTGGTTGCCAAGGATCCTCTTTACATTCAACAACCTCACTCCACTCGTAAGCCAGAAGCGGAATGCACCATACCAACACCAATGCGCTGTACATACCCAAATCACACGAATACTTTGAAGTGCTCAGGCACTTTCAGTAGACCCTCTTTCATCAGAGGGAACCCGTCATCGGGGATGCTGTTCAGGTTTTGTATACGCTCTTGTGCACTCCGCCCTGCGTGAGGCAGTATGCATGATCGCTAGACAAGGAAGTGTCCTGTGGGGGGGTGAGTGAATCAATATACCAGGACAAATGACAGGTCAGAACACTGCGTGCTTTTTTTGTATGATATGCAACAGTGAAGGTATGAATATACATAGTACATAGCATGATCGCCTTTGAACGAACACAATTGGAACTGATTTGCAGACTGGCGAAAGCCATAGGGTGACGACTGTCGTCATGAGTGGCCAATACTTTGCAGTGGAAATGATGATTGTGCCCCCACTTTGGGTCACGGAGCCCCGGTCTCAAGGGCCCAAGGGTTTGGGCTGAATACATCTGGTCAAGGGCACCAAGGATACAAGAGCATTGACTAAACAAAGCCCTTTACTTGTTGGTTCATGTGATGGAAACCCCTGTGCTAGTGGTAGTTGGAAACAACTGAGCATTGGGCTTGCAAACCAAGGACACTACCATTCCCATGGATCATGGTTGTGACAGGGGACAAAAATACACAGGCACGGGGCAAAATTTGGGCTCAAAGATTGCAAGTGTGCCGGGTCTTCATGCAGCATTCAGGCTTTCTTGGTAGTCCTCTGTTCACGATTATAAACCTACTGTCCCATGTGTGTTCAGTGTGTTCACCTTGCTACAGCTATCACATGTGTTTTTTGAGACCATGATGTGTACATTGCCTTACTGGCGCCATTCATTCAATTGGTGCTGAGAGCACCGCATAAGTTTACAGTGGGACAGCTAGCAGTAAGAAGTGATGTGTGTACCGGGTTCTGATTTTTCTGATTTCACTTTTTTCCACTATCTTTTTTGCTTTTGTCCGGGGGACTTGAGCTCAAAATCGCAACCTCTTGGAGGGGCCCATGAACCCCCGAACATGCCATATCAGTCGTGTGAGTGTCCATGTACCGTCTGCTTTCTGCTGCCTTTCTCTTCATCAGCAGCCATGGCAGCCCCTTTCAAAGTGGAGCTTCAAGCCCCACATTGGCACCACAGTGTGCAATTATTTGTGGGATTAGCTCTCACTGCAGGGTCCCTGGCCTTCATCCTGCTGGGAAACCTGGGTGAGGCCCCATATGTCTACCATGCAGAAGTCCTGCCAGTAGCAAGAGCTCAAGTTCAAGGGTATGTGCTGGGACAAGGGGTGTGCCAATTGTCGCTAATGGCTTGCAGCATGCAGCAGCGTCCCCAACACCACCACCAAAAGCAAACCGGAGGCCCCCATGAATGCCCTCCCTCCCTCCTACCCAAAAATTGAGTGGTGGTCAGTGGCCCATCCAAGTACAACATTTCAGTGCTGCATCGGGTGCTTGGTTTTCCCCAATTTTACATCCCCCTTTGAGAAATCCTGAGGACAGCTAGTTAGCTGGTTCAAAGTGTGTGAGGCTGCACTTCCCCCCCTCCTAGAATGTGTTCTTGTCAGCCGTATTTTAGGTACTGCGGTGCGGGGAACAGCAGAAGCAGGGGTGTCGCATAGTTAGGTACCCATGAGGTGGTGGCAACCGCCGTGGCAGAGGTGGAGGAGGCCAATAGGGACATCAATGGATGTCCCCATGGATGTCCCCATGGATGTCCCCATTGATGTCCCCATGGATGTCCCCATTGATGTCCCCATGGATGTCCCCATTGATGTCCCCATGGATGTCCCCATTGATGTCCCCATTGATGTCCCCATTGATGTCCCCATGGATGTCCCCATGGATGTCCCCATGGATGTCCCCATGGATGTCCCCATGGATGTCCCCATGGATGTCCCCATGGATGTCCCCATTGATGTCCCCATTGATGTCCCCATGGATGTCCCCATTGATGTCCCCATGGATGTCCCCATGGATGTCCCCATGGATGTCCCCATGGATGTCCCCATGGATGTCCCCATGGATGTCCCCATGGATGTCCCCATGGATATCCCCATGGATGTCCCCATTGATGTCCCCATGGATGTTCCCATGGATGTCCCCATTGATGTCCCCATGGATGTCCCCATTGATGTCCCCATTGATGTCCCCATGGATGTCCCCATGGATGTCCTCATTGATGTCCCCATGGATGTCCCCATTGATGTCCCCATGGATGTCCCCATTGATGTCCCCATGGATGGCCCCATTGATGTCCCCATTGATGTCCCCATGGATGTCCCCATTGATGTCCCCATGGACGTCCCCATGGATGTCCCCATGGATGTCCCCATTGATGTCCCCATGGATGTCCCCATTGATGTCCCCATGGACGTCCCCATGGATGTCCCCATGGATGTCCCCATTGATGTCCCCATGGATGTCCCCATTGATGTCCCCATGGATGTTCCCATGGATGTCCCCATTGATGTCCCCATGGATGTCCCCATTGATGTCCCCATTGATGTCCCCATGGATGTCCCCATGGATGTCCTCATTGATGTCCCCATGGATGTCCCCATTGATGTCCCCATGGATGTCCCCATTGATGTCCCCATGGATGGCCCCATTGATGTCCCCATTGATGTCCCCATGGATGTCCCCATTGATGTCCCCATGGACGTCCCCATGGATGTCCCCATGGATGTCCCCATTGATGTCCCCATGGATGTCCCCATGGATGTCCCCATGGATGTCCCCATTGATGTCCCCATTGATGTCCCCATGGATGTCCCCATTGATGTCCCCATGGATGTCCCCATTGCTGTCCCCATGGATGTCCCCATGGATGTCCCCATGGATGTCCCGAAGGATGTCCCCATTGATGTCCCCATTGATGTCCCCATGGACGTCCCCATGGATGTCCCCATTGATGTCCCCATGGACGTCCCCATTGATGTCCCCATGGATGTCCCCATGGATGTCCCCATGGATGTCCCCATGGATGTCCCCATGGATGTCCCCATTGATGTCCCCATGGATGTCCCCATGGATGTCCCCATTGATGTCCCCATTGATGTCCCCATTGATGTCCCCATTGATGTCCCCATGGATGTCCCCATGGATGTCCCCATGGATGTCCCGATGGATGTCCCCATTGATGTCCCCATGGATGTCCCCATTGATGTCCCCATGGATGTCCCCATGCATGTCCCCATGCATGTCCCCATGGATGTCCCCATGGATGTCCCCATGGATGTCCCCATGGATGTCCCCATGGATGTCCCCATGGATGTCCCCATGGATGGCCCCATGGATGTCCCCATGGATGTCCCCATGGATGTCCCCATGGATGTCCCCATGGATGTCCCCATGGATGTCCCCATGGATGTCCCCATGGATGTCCCCATGGATGTCCCCATGGATGTCCCCATGGATGTCCCCATGGATGTCCCCATGGATGTCCCCATTGATGTCCCCATGGATGTCCCCATGGATGTCCCCATTGATGTCCCCATGGAAGTCCCCATGGATGTCCCCATTGATGTCCCCATGGATGTCCCCATGGATGTCCCCATGGATGTCCCCATGGATGTCCCCATGGACGTCCCCATTGATGTCCCCATTGATGTCCCCATGGATGTCCCCATGGATGTCCCCATGGAAGTCCCCATGGAAGTCCCCATTGATGTCCCCATGGATGTCCCCATGGATGTCCCCATGGATGTCCCCATGAATGTCCCCATGGATGTCCCCATGGATGTCCCCATGGATGTCCCCATGGATGTCCCCATGGATGTCCCCATGGATGTCCCCATGGATGTCCCCATGGATGTCCCCATGGATGTCCCCATGGATGTCCCCATGGATGTCCCCATGGATGTCCCCATGGATGTCCCCATTGATGTCCCCATTGATGTCCCCATGGATGTCCCCATGGATGTCCCCATGGATGTCCCCATTGATGTCCCCATGGATGTCCCCATTGATGTCCCCATGGATGTCCCCATGGATGTCCCCATGGATGTCCCCATGGATGTCCCCATGGATGTCCCCATGGATGTCCCCATTGATGTCCCCATGGATGTCCCCATGAATGTCCCCATGGATGTCCCCATGGATGTCCCCATGGATGTCCCCATGGATGTCCCCATGGGTGTCCCCATGGATGTCCCCATTGATGTCCCCATTGATGTCCCCATGGATGTCCCCATGGATGTCCCCATGGATGTCCCCATCGATGTCCCCATGGATGTCCCCATGGATGTCCCCATTGATGTCCCCATGGATGTCCCCATGGATGTCCCCATGGATGTCCCCATTGATGTCCCCATGGATGTCCCCATGGATGTCCCCATGGATGTCCCCATGGATGTCCCCATGGATGTCCCCATGGATGTCCCCATGGATGTCCCCATTGATGTCCCCATGGATGTCCCCATGGATGTCCCCATTGATGTCCCCATGGATGTCCCCATGGATGTCCCCATGGATGTCCCCATGGATGTCCCCATGGATGTCCCCATGGATGTCCCCATGGATGTCCCCATGGATGTCCCCATGGGTGTCCCCATGGATGTCCCCATGGATGTCCCCATGGATGTCCCCATGGATGTCCCCATTGATGTCCCCATGGATGTCCCCATGGATGTCCCCATGGATGTCCCCATGGATGTCCCCATGGATGTCCCCATTGATGTCCCCATGGATGTCCCCATGGATGTCCCCATTGATGTCCCCATGGATGTCCCCATTGATGTCCCCATTGATGTCCCCATGGATGTCCCCATTGATGTCCCCATTGATGTCCCCATGGATGTCCCCATGGATGTCCCCATGGATGTCCCCATGGATGTCCCCATGGATGTCCCCATGGATGTCCCCATTGATGTCCCCATTGATGTCCCCATGGATGTCCCCATGGATGTCCCCATGGATGTCCCCATGGATGTCCCCATGGATGTCCCCATGGATGTCCCCATGGATGTCCCCATGGATGTCCCCATGGATGTCCCCATTGATGTCCCCATGGATGTCCCCATGGATGTCCCCATTGATGTCCCCATGGATGTCCCCATGGATGTCCCCATGGATATCCCCATGGATGTCCCCATGGATGTCCCCATTGATGTCCCCATTGATGTCCCCATGGATGTCCCCATGGATGTCCCCATGGATGTCCCCATGGATGTCCCCATTGATGTCCCCATGGATGTCCCCATGGATGTCCCCATGGATGTCCCCATTGATGTCCCCATGGATGTCCCCATGGATGTCCCCATGGATGTCCCCATTGATGTCCCCATGGATGTCCCCATGGATGTCCCCATGGATGTCCCCATGGATGTCCCCATTGATGTCCCCATTGATGTCCCCATGGATGTCCCCATGGATGTCCCCATGGATGTCCCCATGGATGTCCCCATGGATGTCCCCATTGATGTCCCCATGGATGTCCCCATGGATGTCCCCATGGATGTCCCCATGGATGTCCCCATTGATGTCCCCATGGATGTCCCCATGGATGTCCCCATGGATGGCCCCATGGATGTCCCCATGGATGTCCCCATTGATGTCCCCATGGATGTCCCCATGGATGTCCCCATGGATGTCCCCATGGATGTCCCCATTGATGTCCCCATGGATGTCCCCATGGATGGCCCCATGGATGTCCCCATGGATGTCCCCATTGATGTCCCCATGGATGTCCCCATGGATGTCCCCATGGAAGTCCCCATTGATGTCCCCATGGATGTCCCCATGCATGTCCCCATGCATGTCCCCATGGATGTCCCCATGGATGTCCCCATGGATGTCCCCATGGATGTCCCCATGGATGTCCCCATTGATGTCCCCATGGATGTCCCCATGGATGTCCCCATGGATGTCCCCATGGATGTCGCCACGGATGTCCCCATTGATGTCCCCATGGATGTCTGCATGGATGTCCCCATGGATGTCCCCATGGATGTCCCCATTGATGTCCCCATGGATGTCCCCATGGATGTCCCCATGGATGTCTGCATGGATGTCCCCATGCATGTCCCCATGGATGTCCCCATAGATGTCCCCATGGATGTCCCCATGGATGTCCCCATGGATGTCCCCATGGATGTCCCCATGGATGTCCCCACGGATGTCCCCATGGATGTCCCCATGGATGTCCCCATTGATGTCCCCCTGGATGTCCCCATTGATGTCCCCATTGATGTCCCCATTGATGTCCCCATGGATGTCCCCATGGATGTCCCCATGGATGTCCCCATGGATGTCCCCATTGATGTCCCCATGGATGTCCCCATGGATGTCCCCATGGATGTCCCCATGGATGTCCCCATGGATGTCCCCATTGATGTCCCCATTGATGTCCCCATTGATGTCCCCATGGATGTCCCCATGGATGTCCCCATGGATGTCCCCATGGATGTCCCCATGGATGTCCCCATGGATGTCCCCATGGATGTCCCCATTGATGTCCCCATGGATGTCCCCATGGATGTCCCCATGGATGTCCCCATGGATGTCCCCATGGATGTCCCCATGGATGTCCCCATGGATGTCCCCATTGATGTCCCCATGGATGTCCCCATGGATGTCCCCATGGATGTCCCCATGAATGTCCCCATGGATGTCCCCATGGATGTCCCCATGGATGTCCCCATGGATGTCCCTATTGATGTCCCCATGGATGTCCCCATGGATGTCCCCATGGATGCCCCCATGGATGTCCCCATGGATGTCCCCATTGATGTCCCCATGGATGTCCCCATGGATGTCCCCATGGATGTCCCCATGGATGTCCCCATTGATGTCCCCATGGATGTCCCCATGGATGTCCCCATTGATGTCCCCATTGATGTCCCCATGGATGTCCCCATGGATGTCCCCATGGATGTCCCCATGGATGTCCCCATGGATGTCCCCATGGATGTCCCCATGGATGTCCCCATTGATGTCCCCATGGATGTCCCCATGGATGTCCCCATGGATGTCCCCATAGATGTCCCCATGGATGTCCCCATGGATGTCCCCATGGATGTCCCCATTGATGTCCCCATGGATGTCCCCATGGATGTCCCCATGGATGTCCCCATAGATCTCCCCATGGATGTCCCCATTGATGTCCCCATGGATGTCCCCATGGATGTCCCCATGGATGTCCCCATGGATGTCCCCATTGATGTCCCCATGGATGTCCCCATAGATGTCCCCATGGATGTCCCCATTGATGTCCCCATTGATGTCCCCATGGATGTCCCCATGGATGTCCCCATGGATGTCCCCATGGATGTCCCCATAGATCTCCCCATGGATGTCCCCATTGATGTCCCCATGGATGTCCCCATGGATGTCCCCATTGATGTCCCCATTGATGTCCCCATTGATGTCCCCATGGATGTCCCCATGGATGTCCCCATGGATGTCCCCATAGATCTCCCCATGGATGTCCCCATTGATGTCCCCATGGATGTCCCCATGGATGTCCCCATTGATGTCCCCATGGATGTCCCCATGGATGTCCCCATGGATGTCCCCATGGATGTCCCCATTGATGTCCCCATGGATGTCCCCATAGATGTCCCCATGGATGTCCCCATTGATGTCCCCATGGATGTCCCCATGGATGTCCCCATGGATGGCCCCATGGATGTCCCCATGGATGTCCCCATTGATGTCCCCATGGATGTCCCCATGGATGTCCCCATGGATGTCCCCATGGATGTCCCCATTGATGTCCCCATGGATGTCCCCATGGATGGCCCCATGGATGTCCCCATGGATGTCCCCATTGATGTCCCCATGGATGTCCCCATGGATGTCCCCATGGATGTCCCCATTGATGTCCCCATGGATGTCCCCATGCATGTCCCCATGCATGTCCCCATGGATGTCCCCATGGATGTCCCCATGGATGTCCCCATGGATGTCCCCATGGATGTCCCCATTGATGTCCCCATGGATGTCCCCATGGATGTCCCCATGGATGTCCCCATGGATGTCGCCACGGATGTCCCCATTGATGTCCCCATGGATGTCTGCATGGATGTCCCCATGGATGTCCCCATGGATGTCCCCATTGATGTCCCCATGGATGTCCCCATGGATGTCCCCATGGATGTCTGCATGGATGTCCCCATGCATGTCCCCATGGATGTCCCCATAGATGTCCCCATGGATGTCCCCATGGATGTCCCCATGGATGTCCCCATGGATGTCCCCATGGATGTCCCCACGGATGTCCCCATGGATGTCCCCATGGATGTCCCCATTGATGTCCCCCTGGATGTCCCCATTGATGTCCCCATTGATGTCCCCATTGATGTCCCCATGGATGTCCCCATGGATGTCCCCATGGATGTCCCCATGGATGTCCCCATTGATGTCCCCATGGATGTCCCCATGGATGTCCCCATGGATGTCCCCATGGATGTCCCCATGGATGTCCCCATTGATGTCCCCATTGATGTCCCCATTGATGTCCCCATGGATGTCCCCATGGATGTCCCCATGGATGTCCCCATGGATGTCCCCATGGATGTCCCCATGGATGTCCCCATGGATGTCCCCATTGATGTCCCCATGGATGTCCCCATGGATGTCCCCATGGATGTCCCCATGGATGTCCCCATGGATGTCCCCATGGATGTCCCCATGGATGTCCCCATTGATGTCCCCATGGATGTCCCCATGGATGTCCCCATGGATGTCCCCATGAATGTCCCCATGGATGTCCCCATGGATGTCCCCATGGATGTCCCCATGGATGTCCCCATTGATGTCCCCATGGATGTCCCCATGGATGTCCCCATGGATGCCCCCATGGATGTCCCCATGGATGTCCCCATTGATGTCCCCATGGATGTCCCCATGGATGTCCCCATGGATGTCCCCATGGATGTCCCCATTTATGTCCCCATGGATGTCCCCATGGATGTCCCCATTGATGTCCCCATTGATGTCCCCATGGATGTCCCCATGGATGTCCCCATGGATGTCCCCATGGATGTCCCCATGGATGTCCCCATGGATGTCCCCATGGATGTCCCCATTGATGTCCCCATGGATGTCCCCATGGATGTCCCCATGGATGTCCCCATAGATGTCCCCATGGATGTCCCCATGGATGTCCCCATGGATGTCCCCATTGATGTCCCCATGGATGTCCCCATGGATGTCCCCATGGATGTCCCCATAGATCTCCCCATGGATGTCCCCATTGATGTCCCCATGGATGTCCCCATGGATGTCCCCATGGATGTCCCCATGGATGTCCCCATTGATGTCCCCATGGATGTCCCCATAGATGTCCCCATGGATGTCCCCATTGATGTCCCCATTGATGTCCCCATGGATGTCCCCATGGATGTCCCCATGGATGTCCCCATTGATGTCCCCATTGATGTCCCCATGGATGTCCCCATGGATGTCCCCATGGATGTCCCCATGGATGTCCCCATGGATGTCCCCATAGATGTCCCCATTGATGTCCCCATGGATGTCCCCATGGATGTCCCCATGGATGTCCCCATGGATGTCCCCATGGATGTCCCCATGGATGTCCCCATGGATGTCCCCATTGATGTCCCCATGGATGTCCCCATGGATGTCCCCATGGATGTCCCCATGGATGTCCCCATGGATGTCCCCATGGATGTCCCCATGGATGTCCCCATGGATGTCCCCATTGATGTCCCCATGGATGTCCCCATGGATGTCCCCATTGATGTCCCCATGGATGTCCCCATGGATGTCCCCATGGATGTCCCCATGGATGTCCCCATGGATGTCCCCATTGATGTCCCCATGGATGTCCCCATGGATGTCCCCATGGATGTCCCCATGGATGTCCCCATGGATGTCCCCATGGATGTCCCCATAGATGTCCCCATTGATGTCCCCATGGATGTCCCCATGGATGTCCCCATGGATGTCCCCATAGATGTCCCCATGGATGTCCCCATTGATGTCCCCATGGATGTCCCCATGGATGTCCCCATGGATGTCCCCATGGATGTCCCCATGGATGTCCCCATTGATGTCCCCATGGATGTCCCCATGGATGTCCCCATTGATGTCCCCATTGATGTCCCCATGGATGTCCCCATGGATGTCCCCATAGATGTCCCCATGGATGTCCCCATGGATGTCCCCATAGATGTCCCCATTGATGTCCCCATTGATGTCCCCATAGATGTCCCCATGGATGTCCCCATGGATGTCCCCATTGATGTCCCCAAGGATGTCCCCATGGATGTCCCCATGGATGTCCCCATGGATGTCCCCATGGATGTCCCCATGGATGTCCCCATGGATGTCCCCATGGATGTCCCCATTGATGTCCCCATTGATGTCCCCATGGATGTCCCCATGGATGTCCCCATGGATGTCCCCATAGATGTCCCCATGGATGTCCCCATGGATGTCCCCATAGATGTCCCCATTGATGTCCCCATGGATGTCCCCATGGATGTCCCCATGGATGTCCCCATGGATGTCCCCATGGATGTCCCCATGGATGTCCCCATGGATGTCCCCATTGATGTCCCCATGGATGTCCCCATTGATGTCCCCATGGATGTCCCCATGGATGTCCCCATGGATGTCCCCATGGATGTCCCCATTGATGTCCCCATTGATGTCCCCATAGATGTCCCCATGGATGTCCCCATGGATGTCCCCATTGATGTCCCCATGGATGTCCCCATGGATGTCCCCATGGATGTCCCCATTGATGTCCCCATGGATGTCCCCATGGATGTCCCCATTGATGTCCCCATGGATGTCCCCATTGATGTCCCCATGGATGTCCCCATGGATGTCCCCATGGATGTCCCCATTGATGTCCCCATTGATGTCCCCATGGATGTCCCCATGGATGTCCCCATTGATGTCCCCATGGATGTCCCCATGGATGTCCCCATTGCTGTCCCCATGGATGTCCCCATGGATGTCCCCATAGATGTCCCCATTGATGTCCGCATGGATGTCCCCATGGATGTCCCCATGGATGTCCCCATGGATGTCCCCACGGATGTCCCCATTGATGTCCCCATTGATGTCCCCATGGATGTCCCCATAGATGTCCCCATGGATGTCCCCATTGATGTCCGCATGGATGTCCCCATGGATGTCCCCATGGATGTCCCCATAGATGTCCCCATGGATGTCCCCATGGATGTCCCCATGGATGTCCCCATTGATGTCCCCATGGATGTCCCCATGGATGTCCCCATGGATGTCCCCATGGATGTCCCCATTGATGTCCCCATGGATGTCCCCATGGATGTCCCCATGGATGTCCCCATTGATGTCCCCATGGATGTCCCCATGGATGTCCCCATGGATGTCCCCATGGATGTCCCCATGGATGTCCCCATGGATGTCCCCATGGATGTCCCCATAGATGTCCCCATGGATGTCCCCATGGATGTCCCCATGGATGTCCCCATGGATGTCCCCATGGATGTCCCCATGGATGTCCCCATGGATGTCCCCATGGATGTCCCCATGGATGTCCCCATGGATGTCCCCATTGATGTCCCCATGGATGTCCCCATGGATGTCCCCATGGATGTCCCCATGGATGTCCCCATGGATGTCCCCATGGATGTCCCCATGGATGTCCCCATGGATGTCCCCATGGATGTCCCCATGGATGTCCCCATGGATGTCCCCATGGATGTCCCCATGGATGTCCCCATTGATGTCCCCATTGATGTCCCCATTGATGTCCCCATGGATGTCCCCATGGATGTCCCCATGGATGTCCCCATGGATGTCCCCATGGATGTCCCCATCGATGTCCCCATGGATGTCCCCATGGATGCCCCCATGGATGTCCCCATGGATGTCCCCATGGATGTCCCCATGGATGTCCCCATGGATGTCCCCATGGATGTCCCCATGGATGTCCCCATTGATGTCCCCATGGATGTCCCCATGGATGTCCCCATTGATGTCCCCATGGGTGTCCCCATGGATGTCCCCATTGATGTCCCCATTGATGTCCCCATGGATGTCCCCATGGATGTCCCCATGGATGTCCCCATGGATGTCCCCATGGATGTCCCCATGGATGTCCCCATGGATGTCCCCATTGATGTCCCCATGGATGTCCCCATGGATGCCCCCATGGATGTCCCCATGGATGTCCCCATGGATGTCCCCATGGATGTCCCCATGGATGTCCCCATGGATGTCCCCATTGATGTCCCCATGGATGTCCCCATGGATGTCCCCATTGATGTCCCCATGGGTGTCCCCATGGATGTCCCCATTGATGTCCCCATGGATGTCCCCATGGATGTCCCCATGGATGTCCCCATGGATGTCCCCATGGATGTCCCCATGGATGTCCCCATGGATGTCCCCATTGATGTCTCCATGGATGTCCCCATGGATGTCCCCATTGATGTCCCCATGGGTGTCCCCATGGATGTCCCCATTGATGTCCCCATTGATGTCCCCATTGATGTCCCCATGGATGTCCCCATGGATGTCCCCATGGATGTCCCCATGGATGTCCCCATGGATGTCCCCATGGATGTCCCCATGGATGTCCCCATTGATGTCCCCATGGATGTCCCCATGGATGTCCCCATTGATGTCCCCATGGATGTCCCCATGGATGTCCCCATGGATGTCCCCATGGATGTCCCCATGGATGTCCCCATGGATGTCCCCATGGGTGTCCCCATGGATGTCCCCATTGATGTCCCCATTGATGTCCCCATGGATGTCCCCATTGATGTCCCCATTGATGTCCGCATGGATGTCCCCATGGATGTCCCCATGGATGTCCCCATGGATGTCCCCATGGATGTCCCCATGGATGTCCCCATTGATGTCGCCATGGATGTCCCCATTGATGTCCCCATTGATGTCCCCATGGATGTCCCCATTGATGTCCCCATTGATGTCCGCATGGATGTCCCCATGGATGTCCCCATGGATGTCCCCATGGATGTCCCCATGGATGTCCCCATTGATGTCCCCATGGATGTCCCCATTGATGTCCCCATTGATGTCCCCATGGATGTCCCCATTGATGTCCCCATGGATGTCCCCATGGATGTCCCCATGGATGTCCCCATTGATGTCCCCATTGATGTCCCCATGGATGTCCCCATGGATGTCCCCATGGATGTCTCCATGGATGTCCCCATGGATGTCCCCATTGATGTCCCCATTGATGTCCCCATGGATGTCCCTATGGATGTCCCCATGGATGTCCCCATGGATGTCCCCATGGATGTCCCCATTGATGTCCTCATGGATGTCCCCATTGATGTCCCCATGGATGTCGCCATGGATGTCCCCATGGATGTCCCCATGGATGTCCCCATGGATGTCCCCATGGATGTCCCCATGGATGTCCCCATTGATGTCCCCATTGATGTCCCCATGGATGTCCCCATGGATGTCCCCATGGATGTCCCCATGGATGTCCCCATGGATGTCCCCATGGATGTCCCCATGGATGTCCCCATTGATGTCCCCATTGATGTCCCCATTGATGTCCCCATGGATGTCCCCATTGATGTCCCCATTGATGTCCCCATGGATGTCCCCATGGATGTCCCCATGGATGTCCCCATGGATGTCCCCATGGATGTCCCCATTGATGTCCCCATGGATGTCCCCATGGATGTCCCCATGGATGTCCCCATGGATGTCCCCATTGATGTCCCCATTGATGTCCCCATGGATGTCCCCATGGATGTCCCCATGGATGTCCCCATGGATGTCCCCATGGACGTCCCCATTGATGTCCCCATTGATGTCCCCATGGATGTCCCCATGGATGTCCCCATGGATGTCCCCATGGATGTCCCCATGGATGTCCCCATTGATGTCCCCATGGATGTCCCCATTGATGTCCCCATTGATGTCCCCATGGATGTCCCCATTGATGTCCCCATGGATGTCCCCATGGATGTCCCCATGGATGTCCCCATTGATGTCCCCATTGATGTCCCCATGGATGTCCCCATGGATGTCCCCATGGATGTCTCCATGGATGTCCCCATGGATGTCCCCATTGATGTCCCCATTGATGTCCCCATGGATGTCCCTATGGATGTCCCCATGGATGTCCCCATGGATGTCCCCATGGATGTCCCCATGGATGTCCCCATTGATGTCCTCATGGATGTCCCCATTGATGTCGCCATGGATGTCCCCATGGATGTCCCCATGGATGTCCCCATGGATGTCCCCATTGATGTCCCCATGGATGTCCCCATGGATGTCCCCATGGATGTCCCCATTGATGTCCCCATTGATGTCCCCATGGATGTCCCCATTGATGTCCCCATTGATGTCCCCATGGATGTCCCCATGGATGTCCCCATGGATGTCCCCATGGATGTCCCCATGGATGTCCCCATGGATGTCCCCATGGATGTCCCCATTGATGTCCCCATTGATGTCCCCATTGATGTCCCCATGGATGTCCCCATTGATGTCCCCATTGATGTCCCCATGGATGTCCCCATGGATGTCCCCATGGATGTCCCCATGGATGTCCCCATGGATGTCCCCATTGATGTCCCCATGGATGTCCCCATGGATGTCCCCATGGATGTCCCCATGGATGTCCCCATTGATGTCCCCATTGATGTCCCCATGGATGTCCCCATGGATGTCCCCATGGATGTCCCCATGGATGTCCCCATGGACGTCCCCATTGATGTCCCCATTGATGTCCCCATGGATGTCCCCATGGATGTCCCCATGGATGTCCCCATTGCTGTCCCCATGGATGTCCCCATTGATGTCCCCATGGATGTCCCCATGGATGTCCCCATGGATGTCCCCATGGATGTCCCCATGGATGTCCCCATGGATGTCCCCATTGATGTCCCCATGGATGTCCCCATTGATGTCCCCATGGATGTCCCCATGGATGTCCCCATGGATGTCCCCATGGATGTCCCCATGGATGTCCCCATGGATGTCCCCATTGATGTCCCCATTGATGTCCCCATTGATGTCCCCATGGATGTCCCCATTGATGTCCCCATTGATGTCCCCATGGATGTCCCCATGGATGTCCCCATGGATGTCCCCATGGATGTCCCCATGGATGTCCCCATTGATGTCCCCATGGATGTCCCCATGGATGTCCCCATGGATGTCCCCATGGATGTCCCCATTGATGTCCCCATTGATGTCCCCATGGATGTCCCCATGGATGTCCCCATGGATGTCCCCATGGATGTCCCCATGGATGTCCCCATTGATGTCCCCATTGATGTCCCCATGGATGTCCCCATGGATGTCCCCATGGATGTCCCCATTGCTGTCCCCATGGATGTCCCCATTGATGTCCCCATGGATGTCCCCATGGATGTCCCCATGGATGTCCCCATGGATGTCCCCATGGATGTCCCCATGGATGTCCCCATGGATGTCCCCATTGATGTCCCCATGGATGTCCCCATGGATGTCCCCATTGATGTCCCCATTGATGTCCCCACGGATGTCCCCATGGATGTCCCCATGGATGTCCCCATGGATGTCCCCATGGATGTCCCCATTGATGTCCCCATGGATGTCCCCATGGATGTCCCCATGGATGTCCCCCTGGATGTCCCCATTGATGTCCCCATTGATGTCCCCATTGATGTCCCCATTGATGTCCCCATGGATGTCCCCATTGATGTCCCCATGGATGTCCCCATGGATGTCCCCATGGATGTCCCCATGGATGTCCCCATTGATGTCCCCATGGATGTCCCCATTGATGTCCCCATGGATGTCCCCATTAATGTTCCCATTGATGTCCCCATGGATGTCCCCATGGATGTCCCCATTGATGTCCCCATGGATGTCCCCATTGATGTCCCCATGGATGTCCCCATTGATGTCCCCATGGATGTCCCCATTGCTGTCCCCATGGATGTCCCCATTGATGTCCCCATGGATGTCCCCATTGATGTCCCCATGGATGTCCCCATGGATGTCCCCATGGATGTCCCCATTGATGTCCCCATTGATGTCCCCACGGATGTCCCCATGGATGTCCCCATGGATGTCCCCATTGATGTCCCCATGGATGTCCCCATTGATGTCCCCATGGATGTCCCCATTGATGTCCCCATGGATGTCCCCATTGATGTCCCCATGGATGTCCCCATGGATGTCCCCATGGATGTCCCCATTGCTGTCCCCATGGATGTCCCCATTGATGTCCCCATTGATGTCCCCATGGATGTCCCCATGGATGTCCCCATTGATGTCCCCATTGCTGTCCCCATGGATGTCCCCATTGATGTCCCCATTGCTGTCCCCATGGATGTCCCCATGGATGTCCCCATTGATGTCCCCATTGCTGTCCCCATGGATGTCCCCATTGATGTCCCCATTGATGTCCCCATTGATGTCCCCATTGAAGTCCCCATGGATGTCCCCATGGATGTCCCCATGGATGTCCCCATTGATGTCCCCATGGATGTCCCCATGGATGTCCCCATGGATGTCCCCATGGATGTCCCCATTGATGTCCCCATGGATGTCCCCATGGATGTCCCCATTGATGTCCCCATGGATGTCCCCATGGATGTCCCCATGGATGTCCCCATGGATGTCCCCATTGATGTCCCCATGGAGGTCCCCATGGATGTCCCCATTGATGTCCCCATGGATGTCCCCATGGATGTCCCCATGGATGTCCCCATTGATGTCCCCATGGATGTCCCCATGGATGTCCCCATGGATGTCCCCATGGATGTCCCCATGGATGTCCCCATGGATGTCCCCATGGATGTCCCCATGGATGTCCCCATGGATGTCCCCATGGATGTCCCCATGGATGTCCCCATGGATGTCCCCATGGATGTCCCCATTGATGTCCCCATGGATGTCCCCATGGATGTCCCCATGGATGTCCCCATTGATGTCCCCATGGATGTCCCCATGGATGTCCCCATTGATGTCCCCATGGATGTCCCCATGGATGTCCCCATGGATGTCCCCATGGATGTCCCCATGGATGTCCCCATGGATGTCCCCATGGATGTCCCCATGGATGTCCCCATGGATGTCCCCATTGATGTCCCCATGGATGTCCCCATTGATGTCCCCATGGATGTCCCCATGGATGTCCCCATGGATGTCCCCATGGATGTCCCCATGGATGTCCCCATTGATGTCCCCATTGCTGTCCCCATGGATGTCCCCATTGATGTCCCCATGGATGTCCCCATTGATGTCCCCATGGAAGTCCCCATGGATGTCCCCATGGATGTCCCCATTGATGTCCCCATGGATGTCCCCATGGATGTCCCCATGGATGTCCCCATTGATGTCCCCATGGATGTCCCCATTGATGTCCCCATGGATGTCCCCATTGATGTCCCCATGGAAGTCCCCATGGATGTCCCCATGGATGTCCCCATGGATGTCCCCATGGATGTCCCCATGGATGTCCCCACGGATGTCCCCATGAATGTCCCCATGGATGTCCCCATTGATGTCCCCATGGATGTCCCCATGGATGTCCCCATTGATGTCCCCATGGATGTCCCCATTGATGTCCCCATGGAAGTCCCCATGGATGTCCCCATGGATGTCCCCATTGATGTCCCCATGGAAGTCCCCATGGATGTCCCCATGGATGTCCCCATGGATGTCCCCATGGATGTCCCCATGGATGTCCCCATGGATGTCCCCATTGATGTCCCCATGGATGTCCCCACGGATGTCCCCATGGATGTCCCCATGGATGTCCCCATGGATGTCCCCATTGATGTCCCCATGGATGTCCCCATGGATGTCCCCATGGATGTCCCCATGGATGTCCCCATGGATGTCTGCATGGATGTCCCCATGGATGTTCCCATTGATGTCCCCATGGATGTCCCCATGGATGTCCCCATGGATGTCCCCATGGATGTCCCCATTGATGTCCCCATGGATGTCCCCACGGATGTCCCCATGGATGTCCCCATGGATGTCCCCATGGATGTCCCCATGGATGTCCCCATTGATGTCCCCATTGATGTCCCCATTGATGTCCCCATTGATGTCCCCATGGATGTCCCCATGGATGTCCCCATGGATGTCCCCATGGATGTCCCCATGGATGTCCCCATGGATGTCCCCACGGATGTCCCCATGGATGTCCCCATGGATGTCCCCATGGATGTCCCCATTGATGTCCCCATGGATGTCCCCATGGATGTCCCCATTGATGTCCCCATGGAAGTCCCCATGGATGTCCCCATGGATGTCCCCATTGATGTCCCCATGGAAGTCCCCATTGATGTCCCCATGGATGTCCCCATGGATGTCCCCATTGATGTCCCCATGGATGTCCCCATGGATGTCCCCATGGATGTCCCCATTGATGTCCCCATGGATGTCCCCATGGATGTCCCCATGGATGTCCCCATTGATGTCCCCAGGGATGTCCCCATGGATGTCCCCCATGGATGTCCCCATTGCTGTCCCCATGGATGTCCCCATTGATGTCCCCATTGATGTCCCCATGGATGTCCCCATGGATGTCCCCATTGATGTCCCCATTGCTGTCCCCATGGATGTCCCCATTGATGTCCCCATTGCTGTCCCCATGGATGTCCCCATGGATGTCCCCATTGATGTCCCCATTGCTGTCCCCATGGATGTCCCCATTGATGTCCCCATTGATGTCCCCATTGATGTCCCCATTGAAGTCCCCATGGATGTCCCCATGGATGTCCCCATGGATGTCCCCATTGATGTCCCCATGGATGTCCCCATGGATGTCCCCATGGATGTCCCCATGGATGTCCCCATTGATGTCCCCATGGATGTCCCCATGGATGTCCCCATTGATGTCCCCATGGATGTCCCCATGGATGTCCCCATGGATGTCCCCATGGATGTCCCCATTGATGTCCCCATGGAGGTCCCCATGGATGTCCCCATTGATGTCCCCATGGATGTCCCCATGGATGTCCCCATGGATGTCCCCATTGATGTCCCCATGGATGTCCCCATGGATGTCCCCATGGATGTCCCCATGGATGTCCCCATGGATGTCCCCATGGATGTCCCCATGGATGTCCCCATGGATGTCCCCATGGATGTCCCCATGGATGTCCCCATGGATGTCCCCATGGATGTCCCCATGGATGTCCCCATTGATGTCCCCATGGATGTCCCCATGGATGTCCCCATGGATGTCCCCATTGATGTCCCCATGGATGTCCCCATGGATGTCCCCATTGATGTCCCCATGGATGTCCCCATGGATGTCCCCATGGATGTCCCCATGGATGTCCCCATGGATGTCCCCATGGATGTCCCCATGGATGTCCCCATGGATGTCCCCATGGATGTCCCCATTGATGTCCCCATGGATGTCCCCATTGATGTCCCCATGGATGTCCCCATGGATGTCCCCATGGATGTCCCCATGGATGTCCCCATGGATGTCCCCATTGATGTCCCCATTGCTGTCCCCATGGATGTCCCCATTGATGTCCCCATGGATGTCCCCATTGATGTCCCCATGGAAGTCCCCATGGATGTCCCCATGGATGTCCCCATTGATGTCCCCATGGATGTCCCCATGGATGTCCCCATGGATGTCCCCATTGATGTCCCCATGGATGTCCCCATTGATGTCCCCATGGATGTCCCCATTGATGTCCCCATGGAAGTCCCCATGGATGTCCCCATGGATGTCCCCATGGATGTCCCCATGGATGTCCCCATGGATGTCCCCACGGATGTCCCCATGAATGTCCCCATGGATGTCCCCATTGATGTCCCCATGGATGTCCCCATGGATGTCCCCATTGATGTCCCCATGGATGTCCCCATTGATGTCCCCATGGAAGTCCCCATGGATGTCCCCATGGATGTCCCCATTGATGTCCCCATGGAAGTCCCCATGGATGTCCCCATGGATGTCCCCATGGATGTCCCCATGGATGTCCCCATGGATGTCCCCATGGATGTCCCCATTGATGTCCCCATGGATGTCCCCACGGATGTCCCCATGGATGTCCCCATGGATGTCCCCATGGATGTCCCCATTGATGTCCCCATGGATGTCCCCATGGATGTCCCCATGGATGTCCCCATGGATGTCCCCATGGATGTCTGCATGGATGTCCCCATGGATGTTCCCATTGATGTCCCCATGGATGTCCCCATGGATGTCCCCATGGATGTCCCCATGGATGTCCCCATTGATGTCCCCATGGATGTCCCCACGGATGTCCCCATGGATGTCCCCATGGATGTCCCCATGGATGTCCCCACGGATGTCCCCATTGATGTCCCCATGGATGTCCCCATTGATGTCCCCATTGATGTCCCCATGGATGTCCCCATGGATGTCCCCATTGATGTCCCCATGATGTCCCCATGGATGTCCCCATGGATGTCCCCACGGATGTCCCCATTGATGTCCCCATGGATGTCCCCATTGATGTCCCCATTGATGTCCCCATTGATGTCCCCATGGATGTCCCCATTGATGTCCCCATTGATGTCCCCATGGATGTCCCCATGGATGTCCCCATGGATGTCCCCATGGATGTCCCCATGGATGTCCCCATTGATGTCCCCATTGATGTCCCCATGGATGTCCCCATGGAAGTCCCCATGGATGTCCCCATGGATGTCCCCATGGATGTCCCCATGGATGTCCCCATGGATGTCCCCATTGATGTCCCCATGGATGTCCCCATGGATGTCCCCATGCATGTCCCCATGCATGTCCCCATGGATGTCCCCATGGATGTCCCCATGGATGTCCCCATTGATGTCCCCATGGATGTCCCCATGGATGTCCCCATGGATGTCCCCATTGATGTCCCCATTGATGTCCCCATGGATGTCCCCATGGATGTCCCCATTGATGTCCCCATGGATGTCCCCATGGATGTCCCCATGGATGTCCCCATGGATGTCCCCATGGATGTCCCCATTGATGTCCCCATTGATGTCCCCATGGATGTCCCCATGGATGTCCCCATTGATGTCCCCATGGATGTCCCCATGGATGTCCCCATGGATGTCCCCATTGATGTCCCCATGGATGTCCCCATGGAAGTCCCCATGGATGTCCCCATTGATGTCCCCATGGATGTCCCCATGGATGTCCCCATGGATGTCCCCATGGATGTCCCCATGGATGTCCCCATGGATGGCCCCATGGATGTCCCCATTGATGTCCCCATGGATGTCCCCATGGAAGTCCCCATGGATGTCCCCATTGATGTCCCCATGGATGTCCCCATTGATGTCCCCATGGATGTCCCCATGGATGTCCCCATGGATGTCCCCATGGATGGCCCCATGGATGGCCCCATGGATGTCCCCATGGATGTCCCCATGGATGTCCCCATGGATGTCCCCATGGATGTCCCCATTGATGTCCCCATGGATGTCCCCATGGATGTCCCCATTGATGTCCCCATTGATGTCCCCATGGATGTCCCCATGGATGTCCCCATGGATGTCCCCATTGATGTCCCCATGGATGTCCCCATGGATGTCCCCATGGATGTCCCCATGGATGTCCCCAGGATGTCCCCATGGATGTCCCCATGGATGTCCCCATGGATGTCCCCATGGATGTCCCCATGGATGTCCCCATGGATGTCCCCATGGATGTCCCCATGGATGTCCCCATGGATGTCCCCATTGATGTCCCCATGGATGTCCCCATGGATGTCCCCATGGATGTCCCCATGGATGTCCCCATGGTTGTCCCCATGGATGTCCCCATGGATGTCCCCATGGATGTCCCCATGGATGTCCCCATGGATGTCCCCATTGATGTCCCCATGGATGTCCCCATGGATGTCCCCACGGATGTCCCCATGGATGTCCCCATGGATGTCCCCATGGATGTCCCCATTGATGTCCCCATGGATGTCCCCATGGATGTCCCCATGGATGTCCCCATGGATGTCCCCATTGATGTCCCCATGGATGTCCCCATGGATGTCCCCATGGATGTCCCCATGGATGTCCCCATGGATGTCCCCACGGATGTCCCCATGGATGTCCCCATGGATGTCCCCATGGATGTCCCCATGGATGTCCCCATGGATGTCCCCATGGATGTCCCCATGGATGTCCCCATGGATGTCCCCATGGATGTCCCCATGGATGTCCCCATTGATGTCCCCATGGATGTCCCCATGGATGTCCCCATGGATGTCCCCATGGATGTCCCCATGGATGTCCCCATTGATGTCCCCATTGATGTCCCCATGGATGTCCCCATTGATGTCCCCATGGATGTCCCCATGGATGTCCCCATTGATGTCCCCATTGATGTCCCCACGGATGTCCCCATTGATTACCCCATGGATGTCCCCATGGATGTCCCCATGGATGTCCCCATGGATGTCCCCATTGATGTCCCCATTGCTGTCCCCATGGATGTCCCCATTGATGTCCCCATTGATGTCCCCATGGATGTCCCCATGGATGTCCCCATGGATGTCCCCATGGATGTCCCCGTGGATGTCCCCATGGATGTCCCCATTGATGTCCCCATTGATGTCCCCATGGATGTCCCCATGGATGTCCCCATGGATGTCCCCATGGATGTCCCCATTGATGTCCCCATGGATGTCCCCATGGATGTCCCCATGGATGTCCCCATGGATGTCCCCATTGATGTCCCCATGGATGTCCCCATGGATGTCCCCATGGATGTCCCCATGGATGTCCCCATGGATGTCCCCACGGATGTCCCCATGGATGTCCCCATGGATGTCCCCATGGATGTCCCCATTGATGTCCCCATGGATGTCCCCATGGATGTCCCCATGGATGTCCCCATGGATGTCCCCATTGATGTCCCCATGGATGTCCCCATTGATGTCCCCATGGATGTCCCCATTGATGTCCCCATGGATGTCCCCATGGATGTCCCCATGGATGTCCCCATGGATGTCCCCATGGATGTCCCCATTGATGTCCCCATGGATGTCCCCATTGATGTCCCCATGGATGTCCCCATGGATGTCCCCATGGATGTCCCCATGGATGTCCCCATGGATGTCCCCATGGATGTCCCCATGGATGTCCCCATGGATGTCCCCATGGATGTCCCCATGGATGTCCCCATGGATGTCCCCATGGATGTCCCCATGGATGTCCCCATGGATGTCCCCATTGATGTCCCCATGGATGTCCCCATTGATGTCCCCATGGATGTCCCCATGGATG
Organism: Eutreptiella sp. 'Long Island Sound 2002'; assembly: GCA_964036045.1. Classification (NCBI taxonomy): domain Eukaryota; phylum Euglenozoa; class Euglenophyceae; order Eutreptiales; family Eutreptiaceae; genus Eutreptiella; species Eutreptiella sp. 'Long Island Sound 2002'. Next base: position 29,060,404 of record OZ038398.1, on the reverse strand, counting down.
TCCCCATGGATGTCCCCATTGATGTCCCCATGGATGTCCCCATGGATGTCCCCATGGATGTCCCCATGGATGGCCACATGGATGGCCCCATGGATGTCCCCATGGATGTCCCCATGGATGTCCCCATGGATGTCCCCATGGATGTCCCCATGGATGTCCCCATGGATGTCCCCATGGATGTCCCCATTGATGTCCCCATTGATGTCCCCATTGATGTCCCCATGGATGTCCCCATGGATGTCCCCATTGATGTCCCCATGGATGTCCCCATGGATGTCCCCATGGATGTCCCCATGGATGTCCCCATGGATGTCCCCATGGATGTCCCCATGGATGTCCCCATGGATGTCCCCATGGATGTCCCCATGGATGTCCCCATGGATGTCCCCATGGATGTCCCCATGGATGTCCCCATGGATGTCCCCATGGATGTCCCCATGGATGTCCCCATGGATGTCCCCATGGATGTCCCCATGGATGTCCCCATTGATGTCCCCATGGATGTCCCCATTGATGTCCCCATGGATGTCCCCATGGATGTCCCCATGGATGTCCCCATGGATGTCCCCATGGATGTCCCCATGGATGTCCCCATGGATGTCCCCATGGATGTCCCCATGGATGTCCCCATGGATGTCCCCATTGATGTCCCCATGGATGTCCCCATTGATGTCCCCACGGATGTCCCCATGGATGTCCCCATGGATGTCCCCATGGATGTCCCCATTGATGTCCCCATGGATGTCCCCATGGATGTCCCCATGGATGTCCCCATGGATGTCCCCATTGCTGTCCCCATGGATGTCCCCATGGATGTCCCCATGGATGTCCCCATGGATGTCCCCACGGATGTCCCCACGGATGTCCCCATGGATGTCCCCATGGATGTCCCCATTGATGTCCCCATGGATGTCCCCATGGATGTCCCCATGGATGTCCCCATGGATGTCCCCATGGATGTCCCCATGGATGTCCCCATTGATGTCCCCATGGATGTCCCCATGGATGTCCCCATGGATGTCCCCATGGATGTCCCCATGGATGTCCCCATGGATGTCCCCATGGATGTCCCCATTGATGTCCCCATTGATGTCCCCATGGATGTCCCCATTGATGTCCCCATGGATGTCCCCATGGATGTCCCCATTGATGTCCCCATTGATGTCCCCACGGATGTCCCCATTGATGTCCCCATGGATGTCCCCATGGATGTCCCCATGGATGTCCCCATGGATGTCCCCATTGATGTCCCCATTGCTGTCCCCATGGATGTCCCCATTGATGTCCCCATGGATGTCCCCATTGCTGTCCCCATGGATGTCCCCATTGATGTCACCATTGATGTCCCCATGGATGTCCCCATTGATGTCCCCATTGATGTCCCCATGGATGTCCCCATGGATGTCCCCATGGATGTCCCCATGGATGTCCCCATTGATGTCCCCATGGATGTCCCCATGGATGTCCCCATGGATGTCCCCATGGATGTCCCCATGGATGTCCCCATGGATGTCCCCACGGATGTCCCCATGGATGTCCCCATGGATGTCCCCATGGATGTCCCCATGGATGTCCCCATGGATGTCCCCATGGATGTCCCCATGGATGTCCCCATGGATGTCCCCATGGATGTCCCCATGGATGTCCCCATGGATGTCCCCATGGATGTCCCCATGGATGTCCCCATTGATGTCCCCATGGATGTCCCCATTGATGTCCCCATTGATGTCCCCATGGATGTCCCCATGGATGTCCCCATGGATGTCCCCATGGATGTCCCCATTGATGTCCACATTGCTGTCCCCATGGATGTCCCCATTGATGTCCCCATTGCTGTCCCCATGGATGTCCCCATTGATGTCCCCATTGCTGTCCCCATGGATGTCCCCATGGATGTCCCCATTGATGTCCCCATTGCTGTCCCCATAGATGTCCCCATGGATGTCCCCATGGATGTCGCCATTGCTGTCCCCATGGATGTCCCCATGGATGTCCCCATTGATGTCCCCATGGATGTCCCCATTGATGTCCCCATGGATGTCCCCATGGATGTCCCCATGGATGTCCCCATGGATGTCCCCATGGATGTCCCCATGGATGTCCCCATGGATGTCCCCATGGATGTCCCCACGGATGTCCCCATTGATGTCCCCATGGATGTCCCCATGGATGTCCCCATTGATGTCCCCATGGATGTCCCCATGGATGTCCCCATTGATGTCCCCATGGATGTCCCCATGGATGTCCCCATGGATGTCCCCATTGATGTCCCCATGGATGTCCCCATTGATGTCCCCATGGATGTCCCCATGGATGTCCCCATGGATGTCCCCATGGATGTCCCCATTGATGTCCCCATGGATGTCCCCATTGATGTCCCCATTGATGTCCCCATTGATGTCCCCATTGATGTCCCCATGGATGTCCCCATGGATGTCCCCATGGATGTCCCCATGGATGTCCCCATGGATGTCCCCATTGATGTCCCCATGGATGTCCCCATGGATGTCCCCATGGATGTCCCCATTGATGTCCCCATGGATGTCCCCATGGATGTCCCCATGGATGTCCCCATTGATGTCCCCATTGATGTCCCCATGGATGTCCCCATGGATGTCCCCATTGATGTCCCCATGGATGTCCCCATGGATGTCCCCATGGATGTCCCCATTGATGTCCCCATGGATGTCCCCATGGATGTCCCCATGGATGTCCCCATTGATGTCCCCATGGATGTCCCCATTGATGTCCCCATGGATGTCCCCATGGATGTTCCCATGGATGTCCCCATGGATGTCCCCATGGATGTCCCCATGGATGTCCCCATGGATGTCCCCATGGATGTCCCCATGGATGTCCCCATGGATGTCCCCATGGATGTCCCCATGGATGTCCCCATGGATGTCCCCATGGATGTCCCCATGGATGTCCCCATGGATGTCCCCATGAATCTCCCCATGGATGTCCCCATGAATGTCCCCATGGATGTCCCCATGGATGTCCCCATGGATGTCCCCATTGATGTCCCCATGGATGTCCCCATGGATGTCCCCATGGATGTCCCCATGGATGTCCGCATTGATGTCCCCATGGATGTCCCCATGGATGTCCCCATGGATGTCCCCATTGATGTCCCCATGGATGTCCCCATGGATGTCCCCATTGATGTCCCCATTGATGTCCCCATGGATGTCCCCATGGATGTCCCCATGGATGTCCGGATTGATGTCCCCATGGATGTCCCCATTGATGTCCCCATGGATGTCCCCATGGATGTTCCCATGGATGTCCCCATGGATGTCCCCATGGATGTCCCCATGGATGTCCCCATGGATGTCCCCATGGATGTCCCCATTGATGTCCCCATGGATGTCCCCATGGATGTCCCCATGGATGTCCCCATGGATGTCCCCATGGATGTCCCCATGGATGTCCCCATTGATGTCCCCATTGATGTCCCCATGGATGTCCCCATGGATGTCCCCATGGATGTCCCCACAGATGTCCCCATGGATGTCCCCATGGATGTCCCCATTGATGTCCCCATGGATGTCCCCATGGATGTCCCCATGGATGTCCCCATTGATGTCCCCATGGATGTCCCCATTGATGTCCCCATGGATGTCCCCATGGATGTCCCCATTGATGTCCCCATGGATGTCCCCATGGATGTCCCCATGGATGTCCCCATTGATGTCCCCATGGATGTCCCCATGGATGTCCCCATGGATGTTCCCATTGATGTCCCCATGGATGTCCCCATTGATGTCCCCATGGATGTCCCCATGGATGTTCCCATGGATGTCCCCATGGATGTCCCCATGGATGTCCCCATGGATGTCCCCATGGATGTCCCCATGGATGTCCCCATGGATGTCCCCATGGATGTCCCCATGGATGTCCCCATGGATGTCCCCATGGATGTCCCCATGGATGTCCCCATGGATGTCCCCATGGATGTCCCCATGAATCTCCCCATGGATGTCCCCATGAATGTCCCCATGCATGTCCCCATGGATGTCCCCATGGATGTCCCCATTGATGTCCCCATGGATGTCCCCATGGATGTCCCCATGGATGTCCCCATGGATGTCCGCATTGATGTCCCCATGGATGTCCCCATGGATGTCCCCATGGATGTCCCCATTGATGTCCCCATGGATGTCCCCATGGATGTCCCCATTGATGTCCCCATTGATGTCCCCATGGATGTCCCCATGGATGTCCCCATGGATGTCCCCATTGATGTCCCCATTGATGTCCGCATTGATGTCCCCATGGATGTCCCCACGGATGTCCCCATTGATGTCCCCATTGATGTCCCCATGGATGTCCCCATGGATGTCCCCATGGATGTCCCCATGGATGTCCCCATGGATGTCCCCATTGATGTCCCCATTGATGTCCCCACAGATGTCCCCATGGATGTCCGCATTGATGTCCCCATGGATGTCCCCACGGATGTCCCCATGGATGTCCCCATGGATGTCCCCATGGATGTCCCCATGGATGTCCCCACGGATGTCCCCATGGATGTCCCCATTGATGTCCCCATGGATGTCCCCATGGATGTCCCCATGGATGTCCCCATTGATGTCCCCATTGATGTCCCCACAGATGTCCCCATGGATGTCCGCATTGATGTCCCCATGGATGTCCCCACGGATGTCCCCATTGATGTCCCCATGGATGTCCCCATGGATGTCCCCATGGATGTCCCCATTGATGTCCCCATGGATGTCCCCATGGATGTCCCCATTGATGTCCCCATGGATGTCCCCATTGATGTCCCCATGGATGTCCCCATGGATGTCCCCATGGATGTCCCCATGGATGTCCCCATGGATGTCCCCATGGATGTCCCCATGGATGTCCCCATGGATGTTCCCATGGATGTCCCCATGGATGTCCCCATTGATGTCCCCATGGATGTCCCCATGGATGTCCCCATGGATGTCCCCATTGATGTCCCCATGGATGTCCCCATGGATGTCCCCATGGATGTCCCCATGGATGTCCCCATGGATGTCCCCATGGATGTCCCCATTGATGTCCCCATGGATGTCCCCATGGATGTCCCCATGGATGTCCCCATGGATGTCCCCATGGATGTCCCCATGGATGTCCCCATGGATGTCCCCATGGATGTCCCCATGGATGTCCCCATGGATGTCCCCATGGATGTCCCCATGGATGTCCCCATGGGTGTCCCCATGGATGTCCCCATGGATGTCCCCATGGATGTCCCCATGGATGTCCCCATGGATGTCCCCATGGATGTCCCCATGGATGTCCCCATGGATGTCCCCATTGATGTCCCCACGGATGTCCCCATGGATGTCCCCATGGATGTCCCCATTGATGTCCCCATGGATGTCCCCATTGATGTCCCCATTGATGTCCCCATGGATGTCCCCATGGATGTCCCCATGGATGTCCCCATGGATGTCCCCATGGATGTCCCCATGGATGTCCCCATGGATGTCCCCATGGATGTCCCCATGGATGTCCCCATGGATGTCCCCGTGGATGTCCCCATGGATGTCCCCATGGATGTCCCCATGGATGTCCCCATGGATGTCCCCATTGATGTCCCCATGGATGTCCCCATGGATGTCCCCACGGATGTCCCCATGGATGTCCCCATGGATGTCCCCATTGATGTCCCCATTGATGTCCCCATTGATGTCCCCATGGATGTCCCCATGGATGTCCCCATGGATGTCCCCAAGGATGTCCCCATGGATGTCCCCATGGGTGTCCCCATGGAAGTCCCCATGGATGTCCCCATGGAAGTCCCCATTGATGTCCCCATGGATGTCCCCATGGATGTCCCCATGGATGTCCCCATGGATGTCCCCATGGATGTCCCCATGGGTGTCCCCATGGATGTCCCCATGGATGTCCCCATGGATGTCCCCATGGATGTCCCCATGGATGTCCCCATGGATGTCCCCATTGCTGTCCCCATGGATGTCCCCATGGATGTCCCCATAGATGTCCCCATGGGTGTCCCCATGGATGTCCCCATTGCTGTCCCCATGGATGTCCCCATGGATGTCCCCATGGATGTCCCCATTGATGTCCCCATGGATGTCCCCATGGATGTCCCCATGGATGTCCCCATTGATGTCCCCATTGATGTCCCCATTGATGTCCCCATGGATGTCCCCATGGATGTCGCCATGGATGTCCCCATGGATGTCCCCATGGAAGTCCCCATGGATGTCCCCATTGATGTCCCCATTGATGTCCCCATGGATGTCCCCATGGATGTCCCCATGGATGTCCCCATTGATGTCCCCATGGATGTCCCCATGGATGTCCCCACGGATGTCCCCATTGATGTCCCCATGGATGTCCCCATGGATGTCCCCATGGATGTCCCCATTGATGTCCCCATGGATGTCCCCATGGATGTCCCCATGGATGTCCCCATTGATGTCCCCATTGATGTCCCCATGGATGTCCCCATGGATGTCCCCATGGATGTCCCCATGGATGTCCCCATGGATGTCCCCATGGATGTCCCCATGGATGTCCCCATGGATGTCCCCATGGATGTCCCCATTGATGTCCCCATGGATGTCCCCATGGATGTCCCCATGGATGTCCCCATGGATGTCCCCCTGGATGTCCCCATGGATGTCCCCATGGATGTCCCCATGGATGTCCCCATGGATGTCCCCATGGATGTCCCCATTGATGTCCCCATTGATGTCCCCATGGATGTCCCCATGGATGTCCCCATGGATGTCCCCATTGATGTCCCCATTGATGTCCCCATGGATGTCCCCATTGATGTCCCCATGGATGTCCCCATGGATGTCCCCATGGATGTCCCCATGGATGTCCCCATGGATGTCCCCATGGATGTCCCCATGGATGTCCCCCTGGATGTCCCCATGGATGTCCCCATGGATGTCCCCATGGATGTCCCCATGGATGTCCCCATGGATGTCCCCATTGATGTCCCCATTGATGTCCCCATGGATGTCCCCATGGATGTCCCCATGGATGTCCCCCTGGATGTCCCCATGGATGTCCCCATGGATGTCCCCATGGATGTCCCCATGGATGTCCCCATTGATGTCACCATTGATGTCCCCATGGATGTCCCCATGGATGTCCCCATGGATGTCCCCATTGATGTCCCCATTGATGTCCCCATGGATGTCCCCATTGATGTCCCCATGGATGTCCCCATGGATGTCCCCATTGATGTCCCCATGGATGTCCCCATGGATGTCCCCATGGATGTCCCCATGGATGTCCCCCTGGATGTCCCCATGGATGTCCCCATGGATGTCCCCATGGATGTCCCCATGGATGTCCCCATGGATGTCCCCATTGATGTCCCCATGGATGTCCCCATGGATGTCCCCATGGATGTCCCCATGGATGTCCCCCTGGATGTCCCCATGGATGTCCCCATGGATGTCCCCATGGATGTCCCCATGGATGTCCCCATGGATGTCCCCATTGATGTCCCCATTGATGTCCCCATTGATGTCCCCATGGATGTCCCCATGGATGGCCCCATGGATGTCCCCATGGATGTCCCCATGGATGTCCCCATTGATGTCCCCATGGATGTCCCCATGGATGTCCCCATGGATGTCCCCATGGATGTCCCCATGGATGTCCCCATTGATGTCCCCATGGATGTCCCCATGGATGTCCCCATGGATGTCCCCATTGATGTCCCCATTGATGTCCCCATTGATGTCCCCATGGATGTCCCCATGGATGTCCCCATGGATGTCCCCATGGATGTCCCCATGGATGTCCCCATGGATGTCCCCATGGATGTCCCCATGGATGTCCCCATTGATGTCCCCATGGATGTCCCCATGGATGTCCCCATGGATGTCCCCATGGATGTCCCCATGGATGTCCCCATTGATGTCCCCATGGATGTCCCCATTGATGTCCCCATTGCTGTCCCCATGGATGTCCCCACGGATGTCCCCATTGATGTCCCCATGGATGTCCCCATTGATGTCCCCATTGATGTCCCCATTGATGTCCCCATTGATGTCCCCATGGATGTCCCCATGGATGTCCCCATGGATGTCCCCATGGAAGTCCCCATTGATGTCCCCATGGATGTCCCCATTGATGTCCCCCTTGATGTCCCCATGGATGTCCCCATTGATGTCCCCATGGATGTCCCCATGGATGTCCCCATGGATGCCCCCATGGATGTCCCCATGGATGTCCCCATGGATGTCCCCATGGATGTCCCCATGGATGTCCCCATGGATGTCCCCATGGATGTCCCCACGGATGTCCCCATTGATGTCCCCATGGATGTCCCCATGGATGTCCCCATGGATGTCCCCATGGATGTCCCCATGGATGTCCCCATGGATGTCCCCATGAATGTCCCCATGGATGTCCCCATGGATGTCCCCACGGATGTCCCCATTGATGTCCCCATTGATGTCCCCATGGATGTCCCCATGGATGTCCCCATGGATGTCCCCATTGATGTCCCCATTGATGTCCGCATTGATGTCCCCATGGATGTCCCCACGGATGTCCCCATTGATGTCCCCATTGATGTCCCCATGGATGTCCCCATGGATGTCCCCATGGATGTCCCCATGGATGTCCCCATGGATGTCCCCATTGATGTCCCCATTGATGTCCCCACAGATGTCCCCATGGATGTCCGCATTGATGTCCCCATGGATGTCCCCACGGATGTCCCCATGGATGTCCCCATGGATGTCCCCATGGATGTCCCCATGGATGTCCCCACGGATGTCCCCATGGATGTCCCCATTGATGTCCCCATGGATGTCCCCATGGATGTCCCCATGGATGTCCCCATTGATGTCCCCATTGATGTCCCCACAGATGTCCCCATGGATGTCCGCATTGATGTCCCCATGGATGTCCCCACGGATGTCCCCATTGATGTCCCCATGGATGTCCCCATGGATGTCCCCATGGATGTCCCCATTGATGTCCCCATGGATGTCCCCATGGATGTCCCCATTGATGTCCCCATGGATGTCCCCATGGATGTCCCCATGGATGTCCCCATGGATGTCCCCATGGATGTCCCCATGGATGTCCCCATGGATGTCCCCATGGATGTCCCCATGGATGTCCCCATTGATGTTCCCATGGATGTCCCCATGGATGTCCCCATTGATGTCCCCATGGATGTCCCCATGGATGTCCCCATGGATGTCCCCATTGATGTCCCCATGGATGTCCCCATGGATGTCCCCATGGATGTCCCCAGGGATGTCCCCATGGATGTCCCCATGGATGTCCCCATTGATGTCCCCATGGATGTCCCCATGGATGTCCCCATGGATGTCCCCATGGATGTCCCCATGGATGTCCCCATGGATGTCCCCATGGATGTCCCCATGGATGTCCCCATTGATGTCCCCATGGATGTCCCCATGGATGTCCCCATGGGTGTCCCCATGGATGTCCCCATGGATGTCCCCATGGATGTCCCCATGGATGTCCCCATGGATGTCCCCATGGATGTCCCCATGGATGTCCCCATGGATGTCCCCATTGATGTCCCCACGGATGTCCCCATGGATGTCCCCATGGATGTCCCCATTGATGTCCCCATGGATGTCCCCATTGATGTCCCCATTGATGTCCCCATGGATGTCCCCATGGATGTCCCCATGGATGTCCCCATGGATGTCCCCATGGATGTCCCCATGGATGTCCCCATGGATGTCCCCATGGATGTCCCCATGGATGTCCCCATGGATGTCCCCATGGATGTCCCCATGGATGTCCCCATGGATGTCCCCATGGATGTCCCCATGGATGTCCCCATTGATGTCCCCATGGATGTCCCCATGGATGTCCCCACGGATGTCCCCATGGATGTCCCCATGGATGTCCCCATTGATGTCCCCATGGATGTCCCCATTGATGTCCCCATTGATGTCCCCATGGATGTCCCCATGGATGTCCCCAAGGATGTCCCCATGGATGTCCCCATGGGTGTCCCCATGGAAGTCCCCATGGATGTCCCCATGGAAGTCCCCATTGATGTCCCCATGGATGTCCCCATGGATGTCCCCATGGATGTCCCCATGGATGTCCCCATGGATGTCCCCATGGGTGTCCCCATGGATGTCCCCATGGATGTCCCCATGGATGTCCCCATGGATGTCCCCATGGATGTCCCCATGGATGTCCCCATGGATGTCCCCATGGATGTCCCCATGGATGTCCCCATAGATGTCCCCATGGGTGTCCCCATGGATGTCCCCATTGCTGTCCCCATGGATGTCCCCATGGATGTCCCCATGGATGTCCCCATTGATGTCCCCATGGATGTCCCCATGGATGTCCCCATGGATGTCCCCATTGATGTCCCCATGGATGTCCCCATTGATGTCCCCATGGATGTCCCCATGGATGTCGCCATGGATGTCCCCATGGATGTCCCCATGGAAGTCCCCATGGATGTCCCCATTGATGTCCCCATTGATGTCCCCATGGATGTCCCCATGGATGTCCCCATGGATGTCCCCATTGATGTCCCCATGGATGTCCCCATGGATGTCCCCACGGATGTCCCCATTGATGTCCCCATGGATGTCCCCATGGATGTCCCCATGGATGTCCCCATTGATGTCCCCATGGATGTCCCCATGGATGTCCCCATGGATGTCCCCATTGATGTCCCCATTGATGTCCCCATGGATGTCCCCATGGATGTCCCCATGGATGTCCCCATGGATGTCCCCATGGATGTCCCCATGGATGTCCCCATGGATGTCCCCATGGATGTCCCCATGGATGTCCCCATTGATGTCCCCATGGATGTCCCCATGGATGTCCCCATGGATGTCCCCATGGATGTCCCCATGGATGTCCCCATGGATGTCCCCATTGATGTCCCCATTGATGTCCCCATGGATGTCCCCATTGATGTCCCCATGGATGTCCCCATGGATGTCCCCATTGATGTCCCCATGGATGTCCCCATGGATGTCCCCATGGATGTCCCCATGGATGTCCCCCTGGATGTCCCCATGGATGTCCCCATGGATGTCCCCATGGATGTCCCCATGGATGTCCCCATGGATGTCCCCATTGATGTCCCCATTGATGTCCCCATTGATGTCCCCATGGATGTCCCCATGGATGGCCCCATGGATGTCCCCATGGATGTCCCCATGGATGTCCCCATTGATGTCCCCATGGATGTCCCCATGGATGTCCCCATGGATGTCCCCATGGATGTCCCCATGGATGTCCCCATTGATGTCCCCATGGATGTCCCCATGGATGTCCCCATGGATGTCCCCATTGATGTCCCCATTGATGTCCCCATTGATGTCCCCATGGATGTCCCCATGGATGTCCCCATGGATGTCCCCATGGATGTCCCCATGGATGTCCCCATGGATGTCCCCATGGATGTCCCCATGGATGTCCCCATGGATGTCCCCATTGATGTCCCCATGGATGTCCCCATGGATGTCCCCATGGATGTCCCCATGGATGTCCCCATTGATGTCCCCATGGATGTCCCCATTGATGTCCCCATTGCTGTCCCCATGGATGTCCCCACGGATGTCCCCATTGATGTCCCCATGGATGTCCCCATTGATGTCCCCATTGATGTCCCCATTGATGTCCCCATTGATGTCCCCATGGATGTCCCCATGGATGTCCCCATGGATGTCCCCATGGATGTCCCCATTGATGTCCCCATGGATGTCCCCATTGATGTCCCCCTTGATGTCCCCATGGATGTCCCCATTGATGTCCCCATGGATGTCCCCATGGATGTCCCCATGGATGCCCCCATGGATGTCCCCATGGATGTCCCCATGGATGTCCCCATGGATGTCCCCATGGATGTCCCCATGGATGTCCCCACGGATGTCCCCATGGATGTCCCCATGGATGTCCCCATGGATGTCCCCATTGATGTCCCCATGGATATCCCCATAGATGTCCCCATGGATGTCCCCATGGATGTCCCCATTGATGTCCCCATTGATGTCCCCATGGATGTCCCCATGGATGTCCCCATTGATGTCCCCATGGATGTCCCCATGGATCTCCCCATGGATGCCCCCATGGATGTCCCCATGAATGTCCCCATTGATGTCCCCATTGATGTCCCCATGGATGTCCCCATGGATGTCCCCACGGATGTCCCCATGGATGTCCCCATTGATGTCCCCATTGATGTCCCCATTGATGTCCCCATGGATGTCCCCATGGATGTCCCCATGGATGTCCCCATTGATGTCCCCATGGATGTCCCCATGGATGTCCCCATGGATGTCCCCATTGATGTCCCCATTGATGTCCCCATGGATGTCCCCATGGATGTCCCCATTGATGTCCCCATGGATGTCCCCATTGATGTCCCCATTGATGTCCCCATGGATGTCCCCATTGATGTCCCCATGGATGTCCCCATTGATGTCCCCATGAATGTCCCCATTGATGTCCCCATTGATGTCCCCATTGATGTCCCCATTGATGTCCCCATTGATGTCCCCATGGATGTCCCCATGGATGTCCCCATGGATGTCCCCATGAATGTCCCCATTGATGTCCCCATTGATGTCCCCATTGATGTCCCCATTGATGTCCCCATTGATGTCCCCATGGATGTCCCCATTGATGTCCCCATGGATGTCCCCATGGATGTCTCCATTGATGTCCCCATTGATGTCCCCATGGATGTCCCCATGGATGTCCCCATGGATGTCCCCATGGATGTCCCCATTGATGTCCCCATGGATGTCCCCATAGATGTCCCCATGGATGTCCCCATGGATGTCCCCATGGATGTCCCCATGGATGTCCCCATGGATGTCCCCATGGATGTCCCCATGGATGTCCCCATGGATGTCCCCATGGATGTCCCCATGGATGTCCCCATTGATGTCCCCATGGATGTCCCCATGGATGTCCCCATGGATGTCCCCATGGATGTCCCCATTGATGTCCCCATGGATGTCCCCATAGATGTCCCCATGGATGTCCCCATGGATGTCCCCATGGATGTCCCCATGGATGTCCCCATGGATGTCCCCATGGATGTCCCCATGGATGTCCCCATGGATGTCCCCATGGATGTCCCCATGGATGTCCCCATTGATGTCCCCATGGATGTCCCCATGGATGTCCCCATGGATGTCCCCATGGATGTCCCCATTGATGTCCCCATGGATGTCCCCATAGATGTCCCCATGGATGTCCCCATGGATGTCCCCATGGATGTCCCCATGGATGTCCCCATGGATGTCCCCATGGATGTCCCCATGGATGTCCCCATGGATGTCCCCATGGATGGCCCCATGGATGTCCCCATGGATGTCCCCATGGATGTCCCCATGGATGTCCCCATTGATGTCCCCATGGATGTCCCCATTGATGTCCCCATGGATGTCCCCATTGATGTCCCCATGGATGTCCCCATGGATGTCCCCATGGATGTCCCCATGGATGTCCCCATTGATGTCCCCATGGATGTCCCCATGGATGTCCCCATGGATGTCCCCATTGATGTCCCCATGGATGTCCCCATGGATGTCCCCATGGATGTCCCCATGGATGTCCCCATGGATGTCCCCATGGATGTCCCCATGGATGTCCCCATTGATGTCCCCATGGATGTCCCCATGGATGTCCCCATGGATGTCCCCATGGATGTCCCCATGGATGTCCCCATTGATGTCCCCATTGATGTCCCCATGGATGTCCCCATAGATGTCCCCATGGATGTCCCCATGGATGTCCCCATTGGTGGCCCCATAGATGTCCCCATTGATGTCCCCATGGATGTCCCCATTGATGTCCCCATGGATGTCCCCATGGATGTCCCCATGGATGTCCCCATGGATGTCCCCATGGATGTCCCCATTGATGTCCCCATTGATGTCCCCATGGATGTCCCCATGGATGTCCCCATGGATGTCCCCATTGATGTCCCCATTGATGTCCCCATGGATGTCCCCATGGATGTCCCCATGGATGTCCCCATGGATGTCCCCATGGATGTCCCCATGGATGTCCCCATGGATGTCCCCATTGATGTCCCCATGGATGTCCCCATTGATGTCCCCATGGATGTCCCCATGGATGTCCCCATGGATGTCCCCATGGATGTCCCCATGGATGTCCCCATTGATGTCCCCATGGATGTCCCCATAGATGTCCCCATTGATGTCCCCATTGATGTCCCCATTGATGTCCCCATGGATGTCCCCATGGATGTCCCCATTGATGTCCCCATGGATGTCCCCATGGATGTCCCCATGGATGTCCCCATGGATGTCCCCATGGATGTCCCCATGGATGTCCCCATGGATGCCCCCATGGATGTCCCCATGGATGTCCCCATGAATGTCCCCATGGATGTCCCCATTGATGTCCCCATTGATGTCCCCATGGATGCCCCCATTGATGTCCCCATGGATGTCCCCATTGATGTCCCCATGGATGTCCCCATGGATGCCCCCATTGATGTCCCCATTGCTGTCCCCATGGATGTCCCCATTGATGTCCCCATGGATGTCCCCATTGATGTCCCCATTGATGTCCCCATGGATGTCCCCATGGATGTCCCCATGGACGTCCCCATGGATGTCCCCATTGATGTCCCCATGGATGTCCCCACGGATGTTCCCATGGATGTCCCCATGGATGTCCCCATGGACGTCCCCATGGATGTCCCCATTGATGTCCCCATGGATGTCCCCACGGATGTTCCCATGGATGTCCCCATGGATGTCCCCATTGATGTCCCCATTGATGTCCCCATGGATGTCCCCATAGATGTCCCCATGGATGTCCCCATGGATGTCTCCATGGATGTCCCCATGGATGTCCCCATTGATGTCCCCATTGATGTCCCCATGGATGCCCCCATTGATGTCCCCATGGATGTCCCCATGGATGTCCCCATGGATGTCCCCATGGATGTCCCCATGGATGTCCCCATTGATGTCCCCATGGATGTCCCCATGGATGTCCCCATTGATGTCCCCATGGATGTCCCCATTGATGTCCCCATGGATGTCCCCATTGATGTCCCCATTGATGTCCCCATGGATGTCCCCATGGATGTCCCCATGGACGTCCCCATGGATGTCCCCATTGATGTCCCCATGGATGTGCCCATGGATGTCCCCATGGATGTTCCCGTTGATGTCCCCATGGATGTCCCCATGGACGTCCCCATGGATGTCCCCATGGATGTCCCCATGGATGTCCCCATTGACGTCCCCATGGATGTCCCCATGGATGTCCCCATGGATGTCCCCACGGATGTCCCCATTGATGGCCCCATGGATGTCCCCATGGATGTCCCCATAGATGTCTCCATGGATGTCCCCATGGATGTCCCCATGGATGTCCCCATGGATGCCCCCATGGATGTCCCCATGGATGTCCCCATTAATGTCCCCATTGATGTCCCCATGGATGTCCCCATTGATGTCCCCATTGATGTCCCCATGGATGTCCCCATGGATGTCCCCATGGATGTCCCCATTGATGTCCCCATGGATGTCCCCATGGATGTCCCCATGGATGTCCCCATTGATATCCCCATTGATGTCCCCATGGATGTCCCCATTGATGTCCCCATGGATGTCCCCATGGATGTCCCCATGGATGTCCCCATGGATGTCCCCATGGATGGCCCCATTGATGCCCCCATGGATGTCCCCATGGATGTCCCCATTGATGTCCCCATGGATGTCCCCGATGGATGTCCCCATGGATGTCCCCATTGATGTCCCCATGGATGTCCCCATGGATGTCCCCATGGATGTCCCCATTGATGTCCCCATTGATGTCCCCATGGATGTGCCCATGGATGTCCCCATGGATGTTCCCGTTGATGTCCCCATGGATGTCCCCATGGACGTCCCCATGGATGTCCCCATGGATGTCCCCATGGATGTCCCCATTGACGTCCCCATGGATGTCCCCACGGATGTCCCCATGGATGTCCCCACGGATGTCCCCATTGATGTCCCCATGGATGTCCCCATGGATGTCCCCATGGATGTCCCCATGGATGTCCCCATGGATGGCCCCATTGATGTCCCCATGGATGTCCCCATAGATGTCCCCATGGATGTCCCCATGGATGTCCCCATTGATGTCCCCATGGATGTCCCCATGGATGTCCCCATGGATGTCCCCACGGATGTCCCCATTGATGGCCCCATGGATGTCCCCATGGATGTCCCCATAGATGTCCCCATGGATGTCCCCATGGATGTCCCCATGGATGTCCCCATGGATGCCCCCATGGGTGTCCCCATGGATGTCCCCATTGATGTCCCCATTGATGTCCCCATGGATGTCCCCATTGATGTCCCCATTGATGTCCCCATGGATGTCCCCATGGATGTCCCCATGGATGTCCCCATTGATGTCCCCATTGATGTCCCCATGGATGTCCCCATTGATGTCCCCACGGATGTCCCCATTGATGTCCCCATGGATGTCCCCATGGATGTCCCCATGGATGTCCCCATTGATGTCCCCATTGATGTCCCCATGGATGTCCCCATTGATGTCCCCATGGATGTCCCCATGGATGTCCCCATGGATGTCCCCATTGATGTCCCCATGGATGGCCCCATTGATGCCCCCATGGATGGCCCCATTGATGTCCCCATGGATGCCCCCATTGATGTCCCCATGGATGTCCCCATGGATGTCCCCATTGATGTCCCCATTGATGTCCCCATAGATGTCCCCATGGATGTCCCCATGGATGGCCCCATAGATGTCCCCATTGATGTCCCCATTGATGTCCCCATTGATGTCCCCATGGATGTCCCCATGGATGTCCCCATGGATGGCCCCATTGATGCCCCCATTGATGTCCCCATGGATGTCCCCATTGATGTCCCCATGGATGTCCCCATGGATGTCCCCATGGATGTCCCCATTGATGTCCCCATGGATGTCCCCAGGGATGTCCCCATGGATGTCCCCATGGATGTCCCCATGGATGTCCCCATGGATGTCCCCATGGATGCCCCCATTGATGCCCCCATGGATGTCCCCATGGATGCCCCCATTGATGCCCCCATGGATGTCCCCATGGATGTCCCCATTGATGTCCCCATGGATGGCCCCATTGATGCCCCCATGGATGGCCCCATTGATGTCCCCATTGATGTCCCCATAGATGTCCCCATGGATGTCCCCATGGATGGCCCCATAGATGTCCCCATTGATGTCCCCATGGATGTCCCCATTGATGTCCCCATGGATGTCCCCATGGATGTCCCCATGGATGTCCCCATTGATGTCCCCATGGATGGCCCCATTGATGTCCCCATGGATGTCCCCATGGATGTCCCCATGGATGTCCCCATGGATGTCCCCATGGATGTCCCCATGGATGTCCCCATGGATGTCCCCATGGATGTCCCCATGGATGTTTCCATGGATGTCCCCATGGATGTCCCCATGGATGTCCCCATGGACGTCCCCATGGATGTCCCCATGGATGTCCCCATGGATGTCCCCATGGATGTCCCCATGGATGTCCCCATGGATGTCCCCATGGACGTCCCCATGGATGTCCCCACGGATGTCCCCATGGATGTCCCCATGGATGTCCCCATGGATGTCCCCGTTGATGTCCCCATGGATGTCCCCATGGATGTCCCCATGGATGTCCCCATGGATGTCCCCATGGATGTCCCCATTGATGTCCCCATGGATGTCCCCATGGATGTCCCCATGGATGTCCCCATGGATGTCCCCATTGATGTCCCCATGGATGTCCCCATTGATGTCCCCATTGATGTCCCCATTGATGTCCCCATGGATGTCCCCATGGATGTCCCCATGGATGTCCCCATGGATGTCCCCATGGATGTCCCCATTGATGCCCCCATGGATGGCCCCATTGATGTCCCCATTGATGTCCCCATAGATGTCCCCATGGATGTCCCCATGGATGTCCCCATTGATGTCCCCATGGATGTCCCCATGGATGTCCCCATGGATGTCCCCATTGATGTCCCCATGGATGCCCCCATTGATGTCCCCATGGATGTCCCCATTGATGTCCCCATGGATGTCCCCATGGATGTCCCCACGGATGTCCCCATGGATGTCCCCATGGATGTCCCCATGGATGTCCCCATGGATGTCCCCATGGATGTCCCCATGGATGTCCCCATGGATGTCCCCATGGACGTCCCCATGGATGTCCCCATGGATGTCCCCATGGATGTCCCCATGGATGTCCCCATGGATGTCCCCATGGACGTCCCCATGGATGTCCCCATGGATGTCCCCATGGATGTCCCCATTGATGTCCCCATGGATGTCCCCATTGATGTCCCCATGGATGTCCCCATGGATGTCCCCATGGATGTCCCCATGGATGTCCCCGTTGATGTCCCCATGGATGTCCCCATGGACGTCCCCATGGATGTCCCCATGGATGTCCCCATGGATGTCCCCATGGATGTCCCCATTGATGTCCCCATTGATGTCCCCATGGATGTCCCCATGGATGTCCCCATGGATGTCCCCATGGATGTCCCCATGGATGTCCCCATTGATGTCCCCATGGATGTCCCCATGGATGTCCCCATGGATGTCCCCATGGATGTCCCCATTGATGTCCCCATGGATGTCCCCATTGATGTCCCCATTGATGTCCCCATTGATGTCCCCATGGATGTCCCCATTGATGTCCCCATGGATGTCCCCATGGATGTCCCCATGGATGTCCCCATTGATGTTCCCATGGATGTCTCCATGGATGTCCCCATGGATGTCCCCATGGATGTCCCCATGGATGTCCCCATGGATGTTCCCATGGATGTCCCCATGGATGTCCCCATTGATGTCCCCATGGATGTCCCCATGGATGTCCCCATGGATGTCCCCATTGATGTCCCCATGGATGTCTCCAAGGATGTCCCCATGGATGTCCCCATAGATGTCCCCATTGATGTCTCCATTGATGTCCCCATGGATGCCCCCATTGATGTCCCCATTGCTGTCCCCATTGATGTCCCCATTGATGTCCCCATGGATGTCCCCATGGATGTCCCCATGGATGTCCCCATTGATGTCCCCATTGATGTCCCCATGGATGTCCCCATTGATGTCCCCATTGATGTCCCCATGGATGTCCCCATTGATGTCCCCATTGATGTCCCCATTGATGTCCCCATGGATGTCCCCATGGATGTCCCCATGGATGTCCCCATTGATGTCCCCATTGATGTCCCCATTGATGTCCCCATTGATGTCCCCATGGATGTCCCCATGGATGTCCCCATGGATGTCCCCATGGATGTCCCCATGGATGTCCCCATGGATGTCCCCATTGATGTCCCCATGGATGTTCCCATGGATGTCCCCATGGATGTCCCCATGGATGTCCCCATGGATGTCCCCATTGATGTCCCCATTGATGTCCCCATTGATGTCCCCATGGATGTCCCCATGGATGTCCCCATGGATGTCCCCATTGATGTCCCCATTGATGTCCCCATGGATGTCCCCATTGATGTCCCCATGGATGTCCCCATGGATGTCCCCATGGATGTCCCCATGGATGTCCCCATGGATGTCCCCATGGATGTCCCCATGGATGTCCCCATTGATGTCCCCATGGATGTCCCCATTGATGTCCCCATTGATGTCCCCATGGATGTCCCCATGGATGCCCCCGTTGATGTCCCCATGGATGTCCCCATGGACGTCCCCATGGATGTCCCCATGGATGTCCCCATGGATGTCCCCATTGATGTCCCCATGGATGTCCCCATTGATGTCCCCGTTGATGTCCCCATGGATGTCCCCATTGATGTCCCCATGGATGTCCCCATGGATGTCCCCATGGATGTCCCCATGGATGTCCCCATGGATGTCCCCATGGATGTCCCCATGGATGTCCCCATTGATGTCCCCATGGATGTCCCCATTGATGTCCCCATTGATGTCCCCATGGATGTCCCCATGGATGCCCCCGTTGATGTCCCCATGGATGTCCCCATGGACGTCCCCATGGATGTCCCCATGGATGTCCCCATGGATGTCCCCATTGATGTCCCCATTGATGTCCCCATGGATGTCCCCGTTGATGTCCCCATGGATGTCCCCATGGATGTCCCCATGGATGTCCCCATTGATGTCCCCATTGATGTCCCCATGGATGCCCCCATTGCTGTCCCCATGGATGTCCCCATGGATGTCCCCATGGAAGTCCCCATGGATGCCCCCATTGATGTCCCCATTGCTGTCCCCATGGATGTCCCCATTGATGTCCCCATGGATGTCCCCATTGATGTCCCCATTGATGTCCCCATGGATGTCCCCATGGATGTCCCCATGGATGTCCCCATGGATGTCCCCATTGATGTCCCCATGGATGTCCCCATGGATGTCCCCATTGATGTCCCCATTGATGTCCCCATTGATGTCCCCATGGATGTTCCCATTGATGTCCCCATGGATGTCCCCATGGATGTCCCCATTGATGTCCCCATTGATGTCCCGATGGATGCCCCCATTGCTGTCCCCATGGATGTCCCCATGGATGTCCCCATGGAAGTCCCCATGGATGTCCCCATGGAAGTCCCCATGGATGCCCCCATTGATGTCCCCATTGCTGTCCCCATGGATGTCCCCATTGATGTCCCCATGGATGTCCCCATTGATGTCCCCATGGATGTCCCCATTGATGTCCCCATGGATGTCCCCATTGATGTCCCCATTGATGTCCCCATGGATGCCCCCATTGATGTCCCCATTGCTGTCCCCATGGATGTCCCCATGGATGTCCCCATGGATGTCCCCATTGATGTCCCCATTGATGTCCCCATGGATGTCCCCATTGATGTCCCCATGGATGTCCCCATGGATGTCCCCATGGAAGTCCCCATGGATGTCCCCATTGATGTCCCCATTGATGTTCCCATGGATGTCCCCATGGATGTCCCCATTGATGTCCCCATGGATGTCCCCATGGATGTCCCCATGGATGTCCCCATTGATGTCCCCATGGATGTCCCCATTGATGTCCCCATGGATGTCCCCATGGATGTCCCCATGGATGTCCCCATTGATGTCCCCATTGATGTCCCCATTGATGTCCCCATCGATGTCCCCATGGATGTCCCCATGGATGCCCCCATTGATGTCCCCATTGCTGTCCCCATGGATGTCCCCATTGATGTCCCCATGGATGTCCCCATGGATGTCCCCATGGATGTCCCCATTGATGTTCCCATTGATGTCCCCATGGATGTCCCCATGGATGTCCCCATGGATGTCCCCATGGATGTCCCCATGGATGTTCCCATGGATGTCCCCATGGATGTCCCCATTGATGTCCCCATGGATGTCCCCATGGATGTCCCCATGGATGTCCCCATTGATGTCCCCATGGATGTCTCCAAGGATGTCCCCATGGATGTCCCCATAGATGTCCCCATTGATGTCTCCATTGATGTCCCCATGGATGCCCCCATTGATGTCCCCATTGCTGTCCCCATTGATGTCCCCATTGATGTCCCCATGGATGTCCCCATGGATGTCCCCATGGATGTCCCCATTGATGTCCCCATTGATGTCCCCATGGATGTCCCCATTGATGTCCCCATTGATGTCCCCATGGATGTCCCCATTGATGTCCCCATTGATGTCCCCATTGATGTCCCCATGGATGTCCCCATGGATGTCCCCATGGATGTCCCCATTGATGTCCCCATTGATGTCCCCATTGATGTCCCCATTGATGTCCCCATGGATGTCCCCATGGATGTCCCCATGGATGTCCCCATGGATGTCCCCATGGATGTCCCCATGGATGTCCCCATTGATGTCCCCATGGATGTTCCCATGGATGTCCCCATGGATGTCCCCATGGATGTCCCCATGGATGTCCCCATTGATGTCCCCATTGATGTCCCCATTGATGTCCCCATGGATGTCCCCATGGATGTCCCCATGGATGTCCCCATTGATGTCCCCATTGATGTCCCCATGGATGTCCCCATTGATGTCCCCATGGATGTCCCCATGGATGTCCCCATGGATGTCCCCATGGATGTCCCCATGGATGTCCCCATGGATGTCCCCATGGATGTCCCCATTGATGTCCCCATGGATGTCCCCATTGATGTCCCCATTGATGTCCCCATGGATGTCCCCATGGATGCCCCCGTTGATGTCCCCATGGATGTCCCCATGGACGTCCCCATGGATGTCCCCATGGATGTCCCCATGGATGTCCCCATTGATGTCCCCATGGATGTCCCCATTGATGTCCCCGTTGATGTCCCCATGGATGTCCCCATTGATGTCCCCATGGATGTCCCCATGGATGTCCCCATGGATGTCCCCATGGATGTCCCCATGGATGTCCCCATGGATGTCCCCATGGATGTCCCCATTGATGTCCCCATGGATGTCCCCATTGATGTTTCCATTGATGTCCCCATGGATGTCCCCATGGATGCCCCCGTTGATGTCCCCATGGATGTCCCCATGGACGTCCCCATGGATGTCCCCATGGATGTCCCCATGGATGTCCCCATTGATGTCCCCATTGATGTCCCCATGGATGTCCCCGTTGATGTCCCCATGGATGTCCCCATGGATGTCCCCATGGATGTCCCCATTGATGTCCCCATTGATGTCCCCATGGATGCCCCCATTGCTGTCCCCATGGATGTCCCCATGGATGTCCCCATGGAAGTCCCCATGGATGCCCCCATTGATGTCCCCATTGCTGTCCCCATGGATGTCCCCATTGATGTCCCCATGGATGTCCCCATTGATGTCCCCATTGATGTCCCCATGGATGTCCCCATGGATGTCCCCATGGATGTCCCCATGGATGTCCCCATTGATGTCCCCATTGATGTCCCCATGGATGTCCCCATTGATGTCCCCATTGATGTCCCCATTGATGTCCCCATGGATGTTCCCATTGATGTCCCCATGGATGTCCCCATGGATGTCCCCATTGATGTCCCCATTGATGTCCCGATGGATGCCCCCATTGCTGTCCCCATGGATGTCCCCATGGATGTCCCCATGGAAGTCCCCATGGATGTCCCCATGGAAGTCCCCATGGATGCCCCCATTGATGTCCCCATTGCTGTCCCCATGGATGTCCCCATTGATGTCCCCATGGATGTCCCCATTGATGTCCCCATGGATGTCCCCATTGATGTCCCCATGGATGTCCCCATTGATGTCCCCATTGATGTCCCCATGGATGCCCCCATTGATGTCCCCATTGCTGTCCCCATGGATGTCCCCATGGATGTCCCCATGGATGTCCCCATTGATGTCCCCATTGATGTCCCCATGGATGTCCCCATTGATGTCCCCATGGATGTCCCCATGGATGTCCCCATGGAAGTCCCCATGGATGTCCCCATTGATGTCCCCATTGATGTTCCCATGGATGTCCCCATGGATGTCCCCATTGATGTCCCCATGGATGTCCCCATGGATGTCCCCATGGATGTCCCCATTGATGTCCCCATGGATGTCCCCATTGATGTCCCCATGGATGTCCCCATGGATGTCCCCATGGATGTCCCCATTGATGTCCCCATTGATGTCCCCATTGATGTCCCCATCGATGTCCCCATGGATGTCCCCATGGATGCCCCCATTGATGTCCCCATTGCTGTCCCCATGGATGTCCCCATGGATGTCCCCATGGATGTCCCCATTGATGTCCCCATTGATGTCCCCATGGATGTCCCCATTGATGTCCCCATGGATGTCCCCATGGATGTCCCCATGGAAGTCCCCATGGATGTCCCCATTGATGTCCCCATTGATGTTCCCATGGATGTCCCCATGGATGTCCCCGTGGATGTCCCCATGGATGTCCCCATGGATGTCCCCATGGATGTCCCCATTGATGTCCCCATGGATGTCCCCATGGATGTCCCCATGGATGTCCCCATGGATGTCCCCATGGATGTCCCCATGGATGTCCCCATTGATGTCCCCATGGATGTCCCCATTGATGTCCCCATGGATGTCCCCATGGATGTCCCCATGGATGCCCCCGTTGATGTCCCCATGGATGTCCCCATGGACGTCCCCATGGATGTCCCCATGGATGTCCCCATGGATGTCCCCATTGATTTCCCCATTGATGTCCCCATGGATGTCCCCATTGATGTCCCCATTGATGTCCCCATTGATGTCCCCATGGATGTCCCCATGGATGTCCCCATGGATGTCCCCATGGATGTCCCCATAGATGTCCCCATGGATGTCCCCATGGATGTCCCCATGGATGTCCCCATGGATGTCCCCATTGATGTCCCCATTGATGTCCCCATGGATGTCCCCATTGATGTCCCCATGGATGTCCCCATGGATGTCCCCATGGATGTCCCCATGGATGTCCCCATGGATGTCCCCATGGATGTCCCCATTGATGTCCCCATGGATGTCCCCATTGATGTCCCCATTGATGTCCCCATGGATGTCCCCATGGATGCCCCTGTTGATGTCCCCATGGATGTCCCCATGGACGTCCCCATGGATGTCCCCATGGATGTCCCCATGGATGTCCCCATTGATGTCCCCATTGATGTCCCCATTGATGTCCCCATGGATGTCCCCGTTGATGTCCCCATGGATGTCCCCATGGATGTCCCCATGGATGTCCCCATTGATGTCCCCATTGATGTCCCCATGGATGTCCCCATGGATGTCCCCATGGATGTCCCCATGGATGTCCCCATGGATGTCCCCATTGATGTCCCCATTGATGTCCCCATTGATGTCCCCATGGATGTCCCCATGGATGTCCCCATGGATGTCCCCATTGATGTCCCCATGGATGTCCCCATGGATGTCCCCATTGATGTCCCCATTGATGTCCCCATTGATGTCCCCATGGATGTCCCCATGGATGTCCCCATGGATGTCCCCATGGATGTCCCCATGGATGTCCCCATGGATGTCCCCATGGATGTCCCCATTGATGTCCCCATGGATGTCCCCATTGATGTCCCCATTGATGTCCCCATTGATGTCCCCATGGATGTCCCCATGGATGTCCCCATGGATGTCCCCATGGATGTCCCCATTGATGTCCCCATGGATGTCCCCATGGATGTCCCCATGGATGTCCCCATGGATGTCCCCATTGATGTCCCCATGGATGTCCCCATTGATGTCCCCATGGATGTCCCCATGGATGTCCCCATTGATGTCCCCATGGATGTCCCCATGGATGTCCCCATGGATGTCCCCATTGATGTCCCCATTGATGTCCCCATTGATGTCCCCATTGATGTCCCCATTGATGTCCCCATTGATGTCCCCATGGATGTCCCCATGGATGTCCCCATGGATGTCCCCATGGATGTCCCCATTGATGTCCCCATGGATGTCCCCATGGATGTCCCCATGGATGTCCCCATTGATGTCCCCATTGATGTCCCCATTGATGTCCCCATGGATGTCCCCATGGATGTCCCCATGGATGTCCCCATGGATGTCCCCATGGATGTCCCCATTGATGTCCCCATGGATGTCCCCATGGATGTCCCCATTGATGTCCCCATTGATGTCCCCATTGATGTCCCCATGGATGTCCCCATGGATGTCCCCATGGATGTCCCCATGGATGTCCCCATTGATGTCCCCATGGATGTCCCCATGGATGTCCCCATGGATGTCCCCATTGATGTCCCCATTGATGTCCCCATTGATGTCCCCATTGATGTCCCCATGGATGTCCCCATGGATGTCCCCATGGATGTCCCCATTGATGTCCCCATGGATGTCCCCATGGATGTCCCCATGGATGTCCCCATGGATGTCCCCATGGATGTCCCCATGGATGTCCCCATTGATGTCCCCATGGATGTCCCCATGGATGTCCCCATTGATGTCCCCATGGATGTCCCCATGGATGTCCCCATGGATGTCCCCATTGATGTCCCCATTGATGTCCCCATGGATGTCCCCATTGATGTCCCCATGGATGTCCCCATTGATGTCCCCATGGATGTCCCCATGGATGTCCCCATTGATGTCCCCATTGATGTCCCCACAGATGTCCCCATGGATGTCCCCATGGATGTCCCCATGGATGTCCCCATGGATGTCCCCATGGATGTCCCCATGGATGTCCCCATTGATGTCCCCATGGATGTCCCCATGGATGTCCCCATGGATGCCCCCATTGCTGTCCCCATTGATGTCCCCATGGATGTCCCCATGGATGTCCCCATTGATGTCCCCATGGATGTCCCCATTGCTGTCCCCACAGATGTCCCCATGGATGTCCCCATTGATGTCCCCATGGATGTCCCCATGGATGTCCCCATGGATGTCCCCATGGATGTCCCCATTGATGTCCCCATGGATGTCCCCATGGATGTCCCCATGGATGTCCCCATGAATGCCCCCATTGCTGTCCCCATGGATGTCCCCATGGATGTCCCCATGGATGTCCCCATGGATGTCCCCATGGATGTCCCCATGGAAGTCCCCATGGATGCCCCCATTGATGTCCCCATTGCTGTCCCCATGGATGTCCCCATTGATGTCCCCATGGATGTCCCCATTGATGTCCCCATTGATGTCCCCATGGATGTCCCCATGGATGTCCCCATGGATGTCCCCATGGATGTCCCCATGGATGTCCCCATGGATGTCCCCATTGATGTCCCCATGGATGTCCCCATGGATGTCCCCATGGATGTCCCCATTGATGTCCCCATGGATGTCCCCATGGATGTCCCCATTGATGTCCCCATGGATGTCCCCATGGATGTCCCCATGGAAGTCCCCATGGATGTCCCCATTGATGTCCCCATTGATGTTCCCATGGATGTCCCCATGGATGTCCCCGTGGATGTCCCCATTGATGTCCCCATGGATGTCCCCATGGATGTCCCCATTGATGTCCCCATGGATGTCCCCATGGATGTCCCCATGGATGTCCCCATGGATGTCCCCATGGAAGTCCCCATGGATGTCCCCATTGATGTCCCCATTGATGTTCCCATGGATGTCCCCATGGATGTCCCCATGGATGTCCCCATTGATGTCCCCATGGATGTCCCCATGGATGTCCCCATGGATGTCCCCATGGATGTCCCCATGGATGTCCCCATGGATGTCCCCATGGATGTCCCCATGGATGTCCCCATTGATGTCCCCATGGATGTCCCCATGGATGTCCCCATGGATGTCCCCATGGATGTCCCCATGGATGTCCCCATGGATGTCCCCATGGATGTCCCCATGGATGTCCCCATGGATGTCCCCATGGATGTCCCCATGGATGTCCCCATTGATGTCCCCATGGATGTCCCCATGGATGTCCCCATGGATGTCCCCATTGATGTCCCCATGGATGTCCCCATGGATGTCCCCATGGATGTCCCCATGGATGTCCCCATAGATGTCCCCATGGATGTCCCCATGGATGTCCCCATGGATGTCCCCATGGATGTCCCCATGGATGTCCCCATTGATGTCCCCATTGATGTCCCCATGGATGTCCCCATTGATGTCCCCATGGATGTCCCCATGGATGTCCCCATTGATGTCCCCATGGATGTCCCCATTGATGTCCCCATGGATGTCCCCATTGATGTCCCCATGGATGTCCCGATGGATGTCCCCATGGATGTCCCCATGGATGTCCCCATTGATGTCTTCATGGATATCCCCATGGATGTCCCCATGGATGTCCCCATGGATGTCCCCATTGATGTCCCCATGGATGTCCCCATTGATGTCCCCATGGATGTCCCCATGGATGTCCCCATGGATGTCCCCATTGATGTCCCCATGGATGTCCCCATGGATGTCCCCATTGATGTCCCCATGGATGTCCCCATGGATGTCCCCATGGATGTCCCCATTGATGTCCCCATTGATGTCCCCATGGATGTCCCCATTGATGTCCCCATGGATGTCCCCATGGATGTCCCCATGGATGTCCCCATGGATGTCCCCATGGATGTCCCCATGGATGTCCCCATTGATGTCCCCATGGATGTCCCCATGGATGTCCCCATTGATGTCCCCATGGATGTCCCCATGGATGTCCCCATGGATGTCCCCATTGATGTCCCCATGGATGTCCCCATGGATGTCCCCATTGATGTCCCCATGGATGTCCCCATGGATGTCCCCATGGATGTCCCCATTGATGTCCCCATGGATGTCCCCATGGATGTCCCCATGGATGTCCCCATGGATGTCCCCATGGATGTCCCCATGGATGTCCCCATGGATGTCCCCATTGATGTCCCCATGGATGTCCCCATGGATGTCCCCATGGATGTCCCCATGGATGTCCCCATGGATGTCCCCATCGATGTCCCCATGGATGTCCCCATGGATGTCCCCATTGATGTCCCCATGGATGTCCCCATGGATGTCCCCATTGATGTCCCCATGGATGTCCCCATGGATGTCCCCATTGATGTCCCCATGGATGTCCCCATGGATGTCCCCATGGATGTCCCCATGGATGTCCCCATGGATGTCCCCATGGATGTCCCTATTGATGTCCCCATTGATGTCCCCATTGATGTCCCCATGGATGTCCCCATGGATGTCCCCATGGATGTCCCCATGGATGTCCCCATGGATGTCCCCATTGATGTCCCCATGGATGTCCCCATTGATGTCCCCATGGATGTCCCCATGGATGTCCCCGTTGATGTCCCCATGGATGTCCCCATTGATGTCCCCATTGATGTCCCCATGGATGTCCCCATGGATGTCCCCATGGATGTCCCCATGGATGTCCCCATGGATGTCCCCACGGATGTCCCCATGGATGTCCCCATGGATGTCCCCATTGATGTCCCCATGGATGTCCCCATGGATGTCCCCATTGATGTCCCCATGGATGTCCCCATGGATGTCCCCATTGATGTCCCCATGGATGTCCCCATGGATGTCCCCATGGATGTCCCCATTGATGTCCCCATTGATGTCCCCATGGTTGTCCCCATTGATGTCCCCATGGATGTCCCCATGGATGTCCCCATGGATGTCCCCATGGATGTCCCCATGGATGTCCCCATGGATGTCCCCATTGATGTCCCCATGGATGTCCCCATGGATGTCCCCATTGATGTCCCCATGGATGTCCCCATGGATGTCCCCATGGATGTCCCCATTGATGTCCCCATGGATGTCCCCATGGATGTCCCCATTGATGTCCCCATGGATGTCCCCATGGATGTCCCCATGGATGTCCCCATTGATGTCCCCATGGATGTCCCCATGGATGTCCCCATGGATGTCCCCATGGATGTCCCCATGGATGTCCCCATGGATGTCCCCATGGATGTCCCCATTGATGTCCCCATGGATGTCCCCATGGATGTCCCCATGGATGTCCCCATGGATGTCCCCATGGATGTCCCCATCGATGTCCCCATGGATGTCCCCATGGATGTCCCCATTGATGTCCCCATGGATGTCCCCATGGATGTCCCCATTGATGTCCCCATGGATGTCCCCATGGATGTCCCCATTGATGTCCCCATGGATGTCCCCATGGATGTCCCCATGGATGTCCCCATGGATGTCCCCATGGATGTCCCCATGGATGTCCCTATTGATGTCCCCATTGATGTCCCCATTGATGTCCCCATGGATGTCCCCATGGATGTCCCCATGGATGTCCCCATGGATGTCCCCATGGATGTCCCCATTGATGTCCCCATGGATGTCCCCATTGATGTCCCCATGGATGTCCCCATGGATGTCCCCGTTGATGTCCCCATGGATGTCCCCATTGATGTCCCCATTGATGTCCCCATGGATGTCCCCATGGATGTCCCCATGGATGTCCCCATGGATGTCCCCATGGATGTCCCCACGGATGTCCCCATGGATGTCCCCATGGATGTCCCCATGGATGTCCCCATTGATGTCCCCATGGATGTCCCCATGGATGTCCCCATGGATGTCCCCATTGATGTCCCCATTGATGTCCCCGTGGATGTCCCCATGGATGTCCCCATGGATGTCCCCATGGATGTCCCCATGGATGTCCCCATGGATGTCCCCATGGATGTCCCCATGGATGTCCCCATTGATGTCCCCATGGATGTCCCCATGGATGTCCCCATTGATGTCCCCATGGATGTCCCCATGGATGTCCCCATTGATGTCCCCATGGATGTCCCCATGGATGTCCCCATGGATGTCCCGATGGATGTCCCCATGGATGTCCCCATGGATGTCCCCATTGATGTCCCCATGGATGTCCCCATTGATGTCCCCATGGATGTCCCCATGGATGTCCCCATGGATGTCCCCATTGATGTCCCCATTGATGTCCCCATGGATGTCCCCATTGATGTCCCCATGGATGTCCCCATGGATGTCCCCATGGATGTCCCCATTGATGTCCCCATGGATGTCCCCATTGATGTCCCCATGGATGTCCCCATGGATGTCCCCATTGATGTCCCCATTGCTGTCCCCATGGATGTCCCCATGGATGTCCCCATGGATGTCCCCATGGATGTCACCATGGATGTCCCCATGGATGTCCCCATGGATGTCCCCATGGATGTCCCCATGGATGTCCCCATTGATGTCCCCATGGATGTCCCCATGGATGTCCCCATTGATGTTCCCATGGATGTCCCCATGGATGTCCCCATGGATGTCCCCATGGATGTCCCCATGGATGTCCCCATTGATGTCCCCATGGATGTCCCCATGGATGTCCCCATGGATGTCCCCATGGATGTCCCCATGGATGTCCCCATGGATGTCCCCATGGATGTCCCCATTGATGTCCCCATTGATGTCCCCATTGATGTCCCCATTGATGTCCCCATTGATGTCCCCATTGCTGTCCCAATTGATGTCCCCATGGATGTCCCCATTGATGTCCCCATGGATGTCCCCATGGATGTCCCCATCGATGTCCCCATGGATGTCCCCATGGATGTCCCCATGGATGTCCCCATGGATGTCCCCATGGATGTCCCCATGGATGTCCCCATTGATGTCCCCATTGATGTCCTCATTGATGTCCCCATTGATGTCCCCATGGATGTCCCCATGGATGTCCCCATTGATGTCCCCATTGATGTCCCCATTGATGTCCCCATTGCTGTCCCAATTGATGTTCCCATGGATGTCCCAATTGATGTCCCCATGGATGTCCCCATTGATGTCCCCATGGATGTCCCCATGGATGTCCCCATGGATGCCCCCATTGATGTCCCCATGGATGTCCCCATGGATGTCCCCATGGATGTCCCCATGGACGTCCCCATTGATGTCCCCATGGATGTCCCCATGGATGTCCCCATGGATGTCCCCATGGATGTCCCCATGGATGCCCCCATTGGTGTCCCCATGGATGTCCCCATGGATGTCCCCATGGATGTCCCCATGGATGTCCCCATTGATGTCCCCATGGATGTCCCCATTGATGTCCCCATTGCTGTCCCAATTGATGTCCCCATGGATGTCCCCATGGATGTCCCCATGGATGTCCCCATGGATGTCCCCATGGATGCCCCCATTGATGTCCCCATGGATGTCCCCATGGATGTCCCCATGGATGTCCCCATGGATGTCCCCATTGATGTCCCCATGGATGTCCCCATGGATGTCCCGATGGATGTCCCCATGGATGTCCCCATGGATGTCCCCATGGATGTCCCCATGGATGTCCCCATGGATGTCCCCATGGATATCCCCATTGATGTCCCCATTGATGTCCCCATGGATGTCCCCATGGATGTCCCCATGGATGTCCCCATTGATGTCCCCATGGATGTCCCCATTGATGTCCCCATGGATGTCCCCATGGATGTCCCCATTGATGTCCCCATGGATGTCCCCATTGATGTCCCCATGGATGTCCCCATGGATGTCCCCATTGATGTCCCCATGGATGTCCCCATTGATGTCCCCATGGATGTCCCCATTGATGTCCCCATGGATATCCCCATGGATGTCCCCATGGATGTCCCCATTGATGTCCCCATGGATGTCCCCATGGATGTCCCCATTGATGTCCCCATCGATGTCCCCATGGGTGTCCCCATTGATGTCCCCATGGATGTCCCCATGGATGTCCCCATGGATGTCCCCATCGATGTCCCCATGGATGTCCCCATTGATGTCCCCATGGATGTCCCCATGGATGTCCCCATGGATGTCCCCATGGATGTTCCCATGGATGTCCCCATGGACGTCCCCATGGATGTCCCCATGGATGTCCCCATGGATGCCCCCATTGATGTCCCCATGGATGTCCCCATGGATGTCCCCATGGATGTCCCCATGGATGTCCCCATTGATGTCCCCATGGATGTCCCCATGGATGTCCCGATGGATGTCCCCATGGATGTCCCCATGGATGTCCCCATGGATGTCCCCATGGATGTCCCCATGGATGTTCCCATGGATATCCCCATTGATGTCCCCATTGATGTCCCCATGGATGTCCCCATGGATGTCCCCATGGATGTCCCCATTGATGTCCCCATGGATGTCCCCATTGATGTCCCCATGGATGTCCCCATGGATGTCCCCATTGATGTCCCCATGGATGTCCCCATTGATGTCCCCATGGATGTCCCCATGGATGTCCCCATTGATGTCCCCATGGATGTCCCCATTGATGTCCCCATGGATGTCCCCATTGATGTCCCCATGGATATCCCCATGGATGTCCCCATGGATGTCCCCATTGATGTCCCCATGGATGTCCCCATGGATGTCCCCATTGATGTCCCCATCGATGTCCCCATGGGTGTCCCCATTGATGTCCCCATGGATGTCCCCATCGATGTCCCCATGGATGTCCCCATTGATGTCCCCATGGATGTCCCCATGGATGTCCCCATGGATGTCCCCATGGATGTTCCCATGGATGTCCCCATGGACGTCCCCATGGATGTCCCCATGGATGTCCCCATGGATGTCCCCATTGATGTCCCCATGGATGTCCCCATGGATGTCCCCATGGATGTCCCCATGGATGTCCCCATGGATGTCCCCATGGATGTCCCCATGGATGTCCCCATGGATGTCCCCATGGATGTCCCCACGGATGTCCCCATGGATGTCCCCATGGAAGTCCCCATGGATGTCCCCATTGATGTCCCCATGGATGTCCCCATGGATGTCCCCATGGATGTCCCCATGGATGTCCCCATGGATGTCCCCATTGATGTCCCCATTGATGTCCCCATTGATGTCCCCATGGATGTCCCCATGGATGTCCCCATGGATGTCCCCATGGATGTCCCCATTGATGTCCCCATGGATGTCCCCATTGATGTCCCCATGGATGTCCCCATGGATGTCCCCATGGATGTCCCCATGGATGTCCCCATGGATGTCCCCATGGATGTCCCCATGGATGTCCCCATGGATGTCCCCATGGATGTCCCCATGGATGTCCCCATGGATGTCCCCATTGATGTCCCCATTGATGTCCCCATTGATGTCCCCATGGATGTCCCCATGGATGTCCCCATGGATGTCCCCATGGATGTCCCCATCGATGTCCCCATTGATGTCCCCTTTGCTGTCCCCATTGATGTCCCCATTGATGTCCCCATGGATATCCCCATGGATGTCCCCATGGATGTCCCCATTGATGTCCCCATGGATGTCCCCATGGATGTCCCCATTGATGTCCCCATCGATGTCCCCATGGGTGTCCCCATTGATGTCCCCATGGATGTCCCCATGGATGTCCCCATGGATGTCCCCATCGATGTCCCCATGGATGTCCCCATTGATGTCCCCATGGATGTCCCCAGGGATGTCCCCATGGATGTCCCCATGGATGTTCCCATGGATGTCCCCATTGATGTCCCCATGGATGTCCCCATGGATGTCCCCATGGATGTCCCCATTGATGTCCCCATGGATGTCCCCATGGATGTCCCCATGGATGTCCCCATGGATGTCCCCATGGATGTCCCCATGGATGTCCCCATGGATGTCCCCATGGATGTCCCCATGGATGTCCCCACGGATGTCCCCATGGATGTCCCCATGGAAGTCCCCATGGATGTCCCCATTGATGTCCCCATGGATGTCCCCATGGATGTCCCCATGGATGTCCCCATGGATGTCCCCATGGATGTCCCCATTGATGTCCCCATTGATGTCCCCATTGATGTCCCCATGGATGTCCCCATGGATGTCCCCATGGATGTCCCCATGGATGTCCCCATTGATGTCCCCATGGATGTCCCCATTGATGTCCCCATTGCTGTCCCCATGGATGTCCCCATGGATGTCCCCATGGATGTCCCCATGGATGTCCCCATGGATGTCCCCATGGATGTCCCCATGGATGTCCCCATGGATGTCCCCATGGATGTCCCCATGGATGTCCCCATTGATGTCCCCATTGATGTCCCCATGGATGTCCCCATGGATGTCCCCATGGATGTCCCCATGGATGTCCCCATGGATGTCCCCATCGATGTCCCCATTGATGTCCCCTTTGCTGTCCCCATTGATGTCCCCATTGATGTCCCCATGGATGTCCCCATGGATGTCCCCATGGATGTCCCCATGGATGTCCCCATGGAAGTCCCCATTGATGTCCCCATTGATGTCCCCATGGATGTCCCCATGGATGTCCCCATTGATGTCCCCATTGATGTCCCCATGGATTTCCCCATGGATGTCCCCATTGATGTCCCCATTGATGTCCCCATTGATGTCCCCATTGATGTCCCCATTGATGTCCCCATTGCTGTCCCAATTGATGTCCCCATGGATGTCCCCATGGATGTCCCCACGGATGTCCCCATGGATGTCCCCATTGATGTCCCCATGGATGTCCCCATGGATGTCCCCATTGATGATCTCATGGATGTCCCCATGGATGTCCCCATGGATGTCCCCATTGATGTCCCCATGGATGTCCCCATGGATGTCCCCATGGATGTCCCCATTGATGTCCCCATTGATGTCCCCATTGATGTCCCCATTGATGTCCCCATGGATGTCCCCATGGATGTCCCCATGGATGTCCCCATTGATGTCCCCATGGATGTCCCCATTGATGTCCCCATGGATGTCCCCATTGATGTCCCCATGGATGTCCCCATGGATGTCCCCATTGATGTCCCCATGGATGTCCCCATGGATGTCCCCATTGATGTCCCCATGGATGTCCCCATTGATGTCCCCATTGATGTCCCCATGGATGTCCCCATTGATGTCCCCATGGATGTCCCCATAGATGTCCCCATTGATGTCCCCATTGCTGTCCCAATTGATGTCCCCATGGATGTCCCAATTGATGTCCCCATGGATGTCCCCATGGATGTCCCCATTGATGTCCCCATGGATGTCCCCATTGATGTCCCCATTGATGTCCCCATTGCTGTCCCCATGGATGTCCCCATGGATGTCCCCATTGATGTCCCCATGGATGTGCCCATGGATGTCCCCATTGATGTCCCCATGGATGTCCCCATGGATGTCCCCATTGATGTCCCCATGGATGTCCCCATGGATGTCCCCATGGATGTCCCCATGGATGTCCCCATTGATGTCCCCATTGATGTCCCCATGGATGTCCCCATGGATGTCCCCATGGATGTCCCCATGGATGGCCCCATGGATGGCCCCATGGAAGTCCCCATTGATGTCCCCATGGATGTCCCCATGGATGCCCCCATGGATGTCCCCATGGATGTCCCCATGGATGTCCCCATGGATGTCCCCATGGATGTCCCCATGGATGTCCCCATGGATGTCCCCATTGATGTCCCCATTGATGTCCCCATGGATGTCCCCATGGATGGCTCCATGGATGTCCCCATGGATGTCCCCATTGATGTCCCCATGGATGTCCCCATTGATGTCCCCATGGATGTCCCCATGGATGTCCCCATTGATGTCCCCATGGATGTCCCCATGGATGTCCCCATGGATGTCCCCATTGATGTCCCCATTGCTGTCCCAATTGATGTCCCCATGGATGTCCCCATGGATGTCCCCATGGATGTCCCCATGGATGTCCCCATGGATGCCCCCATTGATGTCCCCATGGATGTCCCCATGGATGTCCCCATGGATGTCCCCATGGATGTCCCCATTGATGTCCCCATGGATGTCCCCATGGATGTCCCGATGGATGTCCCCATGGATGTCCCCATGGATGTCCCCATGGATGTCCCCATGGATGTCCCCATTGATGTCCCCATTGATGTCCCCATGGATGTCCCCATTGATGTCCCCATGGATGTGCCCATGGATGTCCCCATTGATGTCCCCATGGATGTCCCCATTGATGTCCCCATTGATGTCCCCACGGATGTCCCCATTGATGTCCCCATGGATGTCCCCATGGATGTCCCCACGGATGTCCCCATTGATGTCTCCATTGATGTCCCCATGGATGTCCCCATGGATGTCCCCATGGATGTCCCCATGGATGTCCCCATGGATGTCCCCATGGATGTCCCCATTGATGTCCCCATGGATGTCCCCATGGATGTCCCCATGGATGTCCCCACGGATGTCCCCATTGATGCACTACTGTCGAAATAGGGATTTTACGACGCGTCGGGCCCCGACACCTCCCGACGCGTCGTACATCCCCGACGCGTCGGGCCCCGACGCCTTGTACGACACTGTACGACGCGTCGTACATCCCCGACGCGTCGGGCCCCGACGCCTTGTACGACACTGTACGACGCGTGGTACAGTGTCTTAAGCAACACTCTGCCCCCCCCCCTCTCTTAAGCAACACTCTGCCCCCCCCCCCCTCTCTTAAGCAACACTCTGCCCCCCCCCTTCTATTAAGCAACACTCTGCACAGGGGGAGGGCGGTCTGGGGTCTGTAGACACTGTGCACCACAGGTAGACGCGGCCTGCTAATTGTAGACACTGTCGGCATGTTGTAGACGCGAAGTGCCAATATTTGGGAAGGGGGCCGAAGGCCCCCTTCCCCCAAGACGGTCCGCTGCCATCGTTTACCCGCCTAGAGGGGGAGGGCGGTCGTACGATGTCGTACTGTGTCGTACGGTGTGGGTGCTGTACGACACCTTGTAGCGTCGTACATCCCCGACGCGTCGGGCCCCGACGCCTTGTACGACACTGTACGACGCGTCGTACGCTCCCGACGCGTCGGGCCCCGACGCCTTGTACGACGCCCCGACGCGTCGTACAATGCATTTCCGACAGCACTCCATTGATGGCCCCATGGATGTCCCCATTGATGTCCCCATTGATGTCCCCATTGATGTCCCCATTGATGTCCCCATGGATGTCCCATGTCCCATGGATGTCCCCATGGATGTCCCCATGGATGTCCCCATTGATGTCCCCATGGATGTCCCCATGGATGTCCCCATGGATGTCCCCATTGAGTCCCCATTGATGTCCCCATTGATGTCCCCATGGATGTCCCCATGGATGTCCCATTGATGTCCCCCATGGATGTCCCCATGGATGTCCCCATGGATGTCCCCATGGATGTCCCCATGATGTCCCCATTGATGTCCCCATGGATGTCCCCATGGATGTCCCCATTGATGTCCCCATGGATGTCCCCATGGATGTCCCCATGATGTCCCATGGATGTCCCCATGGATGTCCCCATTGATGTCCCCATGGATGTCCCCATGGATGTCCCCATTGATGTCCCATTGATGTCCCCATGGATGTCCCCACTGGATGTCCCCATGGATGTCCCCATGGATGTCCCCATGGATGTCCCCATGGATGTCCCCATGGATGTCCCCACTGGATGTCCCCATGGATGTCCCCATTGATGTCCCCATTGGATGTCCCCATTGATGTCCCCATTGATGTCCCCATTGATGTCCCCATGGATGTCCCCACGGATCATGGATGTCCATTGATGTCCCCATTGATGTCCCCATGGATGTCCCCATGGATGTCCCCATGGATGTCCCCATGGATGTCCCCATGGATGTCCCCATGGATGTCCCCATTGGATGGTCCCCATGGATGTCCCCATGGATGTCCCCATGGATGTCCCCATTGGATGTCCCCATGGAAGTCCCCATGGATGTCCCCATTGATGTCCCCATTGATGTCCCCATTGATGTCCCCATTGATGTCCCCATGGATGTCCCCATGGATGTCCCCATGGATGTCCCCATGGATGTCCCCATGGATGTCCCCATGGATGTCCCCATTGATGTCCCCATGGATGTCCCCATGGATGTCCCCATGGATGTCCCCATGGATGTCCCCATGGATGTCCCCATGGATGTCCCCATGGATGTCCCCATTGATGTCCCCATGGATGTCCCCATGGATGTCCCCATGGATGTCCCCATGGATGTCCCCACTGGATGTCCCCATTGATGTCCCCATGGATGTCCCCATTGATGTCCCCATGGATGTCCCCATGGATGTCCCCATGGATGTCCGGATGTCCATGGATGTCCCCATGGATGTCCCCATGGATGTCCCCATGGATGTCCCCATTGATGTCCCCATGGATGTCCCCATTGATGTCCCCATGGATGTCCCCATGGATGTCCCCATTGATGTCCCCATGGATGTCCCCATGGATGTCCCCATGGATGTCCCCATTGATGTCCCCATGGATGTCCCCATGGATGTCCCATTGATGTCCCCATGGATGTCCCCATTGATGTCCCCATGGATGTCCCCATTGATGTCCCCATGGATGTCCCCATTGGTGTCCCCATTCCCATGGATGTCCCCATGGATGTCCCCATGGATGTCCCCATGGATGTCCCCATGGATGTCCCCATGGATGCCTGTCCCCATTGATGTCCATTGATGCCATCGATGTCCCCATGGATGTCCCCATTGATGTCCCCATGGATGTCCCCATTGATGTCCCCATGGATGTGCCCATTGATGTCCCCATGGATGTCCCCATGGATGTCCCCATGGATGTCCCCATGGATGTCCCCATGGATGTCCCCATGG
Source organism: Eutreptiella sp. 'Long Island Sound 2002' (assembly GCA_964036045.1). Classification (NCBI taxonomy): domain Eukaryota; phylum Euglenozoa; class Euglenophyceae; order Eutreptiales; family Eutreptiaceae; genus Eutreptiella; species Eutreptiella sp. 'Long Island Sound 2002'. The sequence goes on along the minus strand of OZ038398.1, from coordinate 29,021,461 downwards.
ATGTCCCCATTGATGTCCCCATTGATGTCCCCATGGATGTGCCCATAGATGTCCCCATGGATGTTCCCCATTGATGTCCCCA